>CAKAKR010024026.1:11584-25967 GCA_916700685.1 Adelosebastes latens
GGAAAAAAATTCCATAATAACCTTTCAGCATATTGTAATCCAAGTGTTCTGAGAGACTTCTGCTCCACCTCATAGCTCTATTTGCAGGCTTTTAAAAAATCTAGCCCGTGATGGGATACATTGACCAATCACAGGTCATTTCAGAGAGAGAGAGCGTTCCTATTGGCTGTGCTCCGGCTGGTGGGTGGTGCTTGGTATTTCCTCAACTTGATCTCAACAGGGCTGCCGGGTCACAAACTTTCTCATTTCACAGCTAAACAGTACACTACAAGATGATTCTGAAAACATTGGAGAGAGAAATAGGCATTACAGAAACAGAATATTGATTCATATTTGATCAGCACCGCCTAGTTTGATCGTTTGGTCGGAGTTGGTGAGTGATTGACAGCTGCTCAGAGACGGCAGACTCCAGATCAGCTCTGATTGGTTGTTTTCCTCCGGTCTGTGAAATCTTGCAGATCGCCGTTAGGAGCACCGGAGGACACCGGAGGACACCGGAGGCACAAGATTACCTGTCTCATGCACTACTGTCAGGTACGACAGAGTATTAGGGCCACAATGAGGGGGAACAAACATCTTAGATTTCGAGAATAAAGTCGTAATGTTATGAGAATAAAGTTGTAATGTTACAAGAATAAAGTCATAACTTTACGAGAAAAAAAGTCGTAATATAACGAGAATAAAGTCATAACTTTACGAGAAAAAAAGAAAATAACACGTAAAATTACTACTTTATAATATTGACTTTATTTTCATAATATTGACTTTATTCTCCAAATCTCAGATTTATTTTTTTTTCCTCAATGTGGCCCTAATACTCCGTCGTACCATAGACCATTTCATAAATTGAAAATGTAAACAAAAAAACTATTTTTTTTTTTTAAATCCACAAGGCGCCACTGGAGAGGAGCTAAAGAGCCGCATTTGGCTCCGGAGCCATAGGTTGCAGACCCCTGGTTTAGGAGCTTATACAATGTGTTATTCAACAGTGGAACTATTATAGCTTTTATGGTTTTCACTACAATATAGCTTATCATAACTGTGATATTTTCTCTTTTCCTTCCTTCAATTTTAATAAGTGGGAATGTGGTCCTTTAAATCTGCTTTGCCGCTCATCTCTCTTCCTGATGTCTTTATTCTCATAATATTACAACTTTTTTTTTGTAAAGTTATGACTTTATTCTCGTAATATTATGAATTTTTTCTCGTAAAGTTATGAATTTATTTTCGTAATATTACGACTTTTTTTTTCGTAATATTGTGACTTCATTCTGTAAATCTCAGATGTTTTTTCCCTCAATGTGGCCCTAATACTCCGTAGTGCATTTGCTCTGTGGCCCTCACTGCATTAGACTTATATACTATATACTTAGACTATAAACTGTTACCTTCATCACAATGCTCAAATGTTTTGCAGCGCCAGACATTTTTTTTTTGTTGCCTAAAATGTCTCTTTTGATAGTAAAGGTTGCTGACCCCTGAGTTAGGAGCTTATACAATGTGTTATTCAACAGTGGTACTATTATAGCTTTTATGGTTTTCACTACAATATAGCTTATTATAACTGTGATCCTTCCTTTAATTTTAATAAGTGTGAATGTGCTCCTTTAAATATGCTTTGCTGCTCATCTCACAACAACACATAAAGCTGCCTCCTACCTCCAGTATAAGGCCACAGTAGTAAAATCCTCCCACTCTGTGTCAACTATAAATTCTTCCAGTGTGACTGATGCTTTGGGTAGCCATGGAAACCTAATATAATACCTCCCTCCCTCTCTCTCTCTCTCTCTCTCTCTCTCCTCCCCTCCCACTCCTCCTCTATGTCTCTCTCCCCTCTCTCCATCCACACCAAAGCTCTTTAAGCTATACTTTGCGCATGTACGAGCCAGTCACAGCATTGCATCGACTCCAAGATGGCGAAAACACGTCTGGTTTGCCTCCTGACTCTCTTCTCAACTCACTGTAAGTACAAAAACCACCTCAACCTGCTGGTATTTCTCTCTTTTTACCGTTGTGGTCGTCACATAGCTGCTCACTTCTTTGTGCTGTGTGTTTGTTGGAGATTTTAACCAACAGCGCGTCAGAAATAGACTCAGAAGTAACCTGGTAACCTTAAACACACGACTGAGAGAACCGGTCCGTGAAGTGGACTAAATATAGTTATTAATTCTCTTAATGAAATTAGAAAAAAAAAAAAAATAGTCGCCATTTTTGATATAACAAACTTCGCCTGCTGGTGTCAACATGACAATAAAAAATAAATATATTGGTGCGTCTTTTACGCGCATCTATTGTTTTGCGTCAAATCCATCCATTATAGTGTCGCTCTCAGTTTAACCCGGAATAGTGTTTAACATCACAAAGTGTTTCTGGATGCAGCACCACATGTTAGCATGTTAGCAGGACTAAACTGAGAGACATCAGCTGGTTCTTCTTTCTGGAGAAAAAAAAAAGTTTCCAACCTCTTCCAACCAAGTTTTGGAGACTTTGTTGGATAAAATATGAATTAAGGCAGTTTGCGGTTAACTATTTATTGTGGAGGAGGAGGAGGAGGGTTTATGGAGAGAGATGTAGGAAGTAGTGATGCGAGATAACGGATTTTCCTGCGGTGGAATAAAGCAGGCTGTCCGCGGGAGGAGCCAGGCAGCCAGTGAGTCCTCCTCCTCCTCCTCCTCCTCTCAGACCAGCTCCAGACCAGCTCCAGACCTCAGCTGGTTTCAGTCTGCCAGCCTTTACAGACCCCACATAGCCCACTAAGTCTGTCCACCAGTCCTGTAGCTGGAAGCCTTCAATGCACACCTGTAACACCCCAACAGTTTATTTTAACACTCTCTTATCACTTAAAGTACCAAAAGTAAAAGTACTCATTATGCAGAATGGCCCATTGCACAATATTATATATTATTATAATTAATGTGTTCATCACTTCAATGTTGCAGCTGGTAAAGGTGCTCATTTTAACTACTCTATAGGCTTAAAGGTCCCATATTGTAAAAAGTGAGATTTTCATGTCTTTTACATTATAAAGCAGGTTTAAGTGCTTTATATATACTGTTAAACTATCAAAAACGCTCAATATACAGAGAAAAACACACAGCCCGTATTCAGACATTGTGCGTTTGAAACAAGCCGTTAGGATTCTGTCCATTTGTGATGTCACAAATATACAATATTTAGACCATTTCACGGTTTTAAACGTAAACATTCTCAATGTGTCCCAGTTTATTTCCTGTTGCAGCGTATGTGAATAACATCAGCTGACAGGAAGTAAACATGGACCCAAACTGTTACCTAGCAACGCAATTCCATTGCAATTCCGTTGCAATTCCGTTGAAATGTACTAAAACGGAGCGTTTCAGAGAGAGGTTAAATACAGTTATATTGAAATTGCAACGGAATTGCGTTGCTAGGAAACAGCTTGGGGTTCCATGTTTACTTCCTGTCAGCTGATGTCATTCACATACACTGCAACCGGAAATAAACTGGGACCCATTTAGAATGTTTACGTTTAAAAAACTGTGTTTATATTGTACATTTGTGACATCGCAAATGTACAGAAATCCTAACGGCTTGTCTCAAATGCACAGTTTTTGAATACGGGCTATGTGAATTTCTTCTTGAGCTTTTCGATACTTTCACAGTATTATTAATTATATAGCACCTACGTAGACCTGCTTTATAATAAAAAAAAAAGACATGAATATCTCCCTTTTTATAATATGGGACCTTTAAGTATCTGAATCTGCACATAGCTAGTAACTAATGTCGTCAAATAAATAAATAATTGAAGTAAAAAGTACAACACTTCCCTCTGAGATGTAGTGGAGTAAAAGTGGGCTAAAAAGTTACCCAAATCCCCAGGATGTGTCCTAAACAAACCAAGAAAAAAAAAAAAAAATCACACTCATAAAAGAAATGGTAGACATATCTCAAACAAATCCTGATTTTCTAATGTGGGACAGTCATGTCAGAAATGTGGGACGCTGAAAAGTCTGTTAAGTGGCCTAAAAATCACCTTAACTAATGTAGGAAACACTCTAAATGTGCAATGATCCCATGTTCAGTGATTGTACCACTATGTTATTGCTGTTATAAAACCGAGGCTTATGTGTGGATGTTACACAGAGAATAAGACTATAGACTGATTGTATCTTTGTCTCTCTAGTCTGGCTTTCTTGTGGTGGTTGTTTTTCTTTTAATTATTTTAATTTTTAATTTTATTTATTTATATATTTTTTATTATTATTATTTTATTTTGTATTTGTCATTATTTAAATTATTTTTTTTATTTATTATTTTATTTTATGCTTGTTTGACATATAAGAATATATATTTTTTTGATTTAATAATGATTTCTCTGCTTCGGTAATGATTTTCTCATGAAATGTGTTGATTTCCTTCTGGCTTCCACTTGGACGTAGATGAAGCGAGGTGTGAGAGGATCAAACAGAAGTACAGACATTAGAACCTTCCTGTGATCTCTCACGTGTGGCTTATTCTCTTTGCTTTAATTAGGAGAATAGCGGCGGAGCTTGTTAGAAATCTGTTGCTGTATACTATCAATGCTGTGTCTCTCTCCATAACACCTCCAGGCTGCGATATATTTCAAATTCAGTCCTCTTAATGATGTTCCCCTGAGTGAATCTGTGACATGGCATGGCAGCAGCACAACTGACATTTTCAGAAGGGGTTGGGTGGGGGGTTGGGTGGGGTGCGGGGGTCAGGCCTGGACAGGCTTAGCCATGTGGCCGACCGGCTCCCAGCCAGCGTTGCCACTGTCTTTAGAAAGAGGACAAATCTGGCTAAACTAAAGCTGGCCACAAGCCGTGTTATGAATTACTACTTGGTGCTGATACTAATAGGCACTGACTAAGGGCTGGGCGATACGGCCTAAAAATACAATCTCACATTTTTTTCACGTCATATCTGATTTAAGATTTTAATTGTTCTTTAAAAACGAAATAGGCCTAAAAAGACAAAGGAATTATTAACTTCCAACAAAATTCACATAATAAAAAATCATCTCATATGAGATACGATGAGAAAATGATTCCGCTAACGTTACCTACTTTTCAGCAGGTGTTTTCAGTCTTGTGCAACCGGCAGTGCCACACACACTTCTCCCGCTCGCCTGCATGCCTCTGTTTGAGATGCTGGAATAAATTAAAGTCGTGCTGCTGCTTTTAGTCGCCACAGACTTCAGACAAACATTACAGAGGACAGTGTTTTGTTCGAGATTGCTGAGGAGACGTGTGCCGTTTTTGGGAATGTTGATATTTTAATGTATGTATATAATGTATATATATTAATTGCCCAGTTCTACACTGACTGTAATTAGAATTTGTATTTTAGAAAATCTCTGCTCAGTTTTTGATGTTTCACAAAGTGATTTCAGAAGAAGGAGTGCGTGTCGTTTGCTTTGCTCCTTGTTGACACTTCTGTGTCCGTGAGATGTGCTTGTTATTTTAAATTCATGACATTCTTTGGTAGCTATCATCTTAATGGCCACGCAAACCGCCAGCCCACTCCAAGTGAAGGCTAAACCCGGCCCGACTGAACATAGACTGCACATATCAGCCCAGTCATCTGTCAGCAGAGTGAAAGATGAGGGCCATTGTTATTTTAAGTACAGCAGACTTTCAATACGATCTAATGGAATGCAACTGACATTTTCCATTGTTGGCTTCACCTGAGCCGTTTCACTTAGATAAATATTCCAAAGAAAGTGGCACGCTACGCACTTTAAGAGGACATCTGCCAGAAACCCCTTCCTGCCAAGAGCAGAGCCAAGATATATGGGAGCTTGGAAGATGCTCAGTTTGGATTAGTACAGAGCAAATATAAACTTTGAGATCACTCCTCTCTTCTAAGAAACACCTGTGGACATCTGCACATGTCAGACGCTATGATGTGGATCAACAGCAGAAAATGTTACCTTATAATTGTGAAAACATGGTCACAGACTTAAAGAATGCTAATATTATTTCAGGCTCGATTAATCAGCTTTGCTCAAGTGTTGAAATCGATTTATCTTCCTGGACAATTGACATTTTTTCAGTTTTCAGTCATGGCTATCAGCCTGATCCAGCTGGAGCCTCCTTTTATCTGGATGGATAAGATAAGGGGCGAAAGCTGTCCGCTAGGTTGTTGTTGAGCCTCCCCTGTGTTGCTCTGCTGATAAGTCATTGCATCACTTAGAGAGCTTTGAACATCCGCTAACCCACACATAACCGGGGTGCTTATCGGGTGACGTTATTCAGCACACTCTTCGAACATTTGTCTATATTAGAGCCCGGTGTCGGCACCTCTCTCATTGTTTTGCATGTGTGGCATAGCCGCTTGGCATGGCAGGAGTCGGTGCGCCCCGAGACGAAGGCGGATAGCGGCTCCCCCGAGGAGGTGCATGTTGTCAGATGTTTCCCTACCCAACCCAAAGCTTGTGAGCAAATGTTTGGAGCACTCTCTGAATGGCATGTACGGCCCCCGCGGGCAAGTCACATACAGTCTGACATTTTACTGCAGAGACAGTAAATGGCAGAGCAAAACAGGGACAGACAGACGGAAAGCAGTCCCTTGCTGCCGAGCATTTGTTTGTTCTCTCCAGACACCCCTGAGTGAGAGGTGATAGTGGCATAACACATTTATCATAGTTGTCATTTTGGTCTCTCAGCTCAGATGCAACAGCAGGAAGAAACTCTGCAGTCACCATGGGCTTGTTTGTGCTTATTTTTCTAACTGAGAGTTGTGTAATTGCTGTCACAAAATCACACCCTTTTGTAATATATTTTTTAAATCACTGTTGTCAGTCATGTGGACGACAGTCCCTCCACGGGATAAAGTCAATGTGGCACATGGCCCTTACTGTGGAATGACCTGAAACAGCTGAGCAGGAGTGGGTGGTGGTGTTTTGAGCAGCGTTGCAGGCGCAACCAGAAATATCTGCTGCGTCCCTCCCAAACCTGAGTTAGCAAATGCAGCATTCCAAATAGAAAACACATGGAGGGAGAAACCTTCTCATCATATGTGCGCTGACTAACAATCATAACCACCTGTTTTCCTTAGAGATAAAAGGGACCCCTGTTGATGAGTTGGCGGAGGTCAGAGCAGAAAGAGGGGGGGAGGTTTTGAAGAAAGCTCAGCAGTGTTGCTAGTTGAAGGCGTTCAGAAAACAAGCTGGGTGTGACGATACATCTCCTGAGACAGGAATCCGATTTAAGTTGACACAGAGAAGGATTCAGCACACCGCCCTGTCCTGTTTTTTATCATTTCTGTTTTCCAGCTCGCAGTGAGCTACAGCAAACGCCGAGGTTGAAAGGCAAACACGTTCCAGAAATGGCAATGGCATGTGCGTGCCTCAAATGTCAATAAGACTACCATGTGAAAGAACCATTGGTCATAAACTAGAACCGGCCTCCGGGCAGGACATACTGGCCAAAAGCTCCACATGAGAATATTATAAAGGTCTCGGTGTGGAATAGGAATGTTGGAGGTTTTGCCGATGAACTGATAAGACAGGAATTCATGAGAAGAAGAAGTTAATTGTCATTAGGGATGTTAATAATTAATCAACATTAAGAATTTTAACCGATTAATGCTATCAGTTAAACGAGAGTCTGAGCCGGTGTTGCAGGATACAGGAGCTTAGCTTTGGATCTGAGGAGTTGTAGCATTTATTCACCGACAAATAAACTGTATACACACTGTTACTGCTACGTCCACAGCTATAACGCCACGGTTAACCCCACCACACCGCCGCCACACACACACACGGTCTGTCGGCCACTCGCTAACGACAATACACGCAGCGTCATGGCTGCTACAGTAACTCTCCCGGTCTGGTGAACTGGGGAGTTGTCTGTTGTGCTCATACACTGCAGCCGGTGATAAATGATGGATTTAACTAGGGATGGGTCATGATTTTCGATTTTTCGAATAGTCGTTAAATTATAAAAAAACAAATAGTTTATGCGACTACTCGTCCCATCTTAAAAAAGATATATTTCCCTTGTATTAACCGTTGCAGGCGCTGCCTGGTAGTAACATTACTACCGGTAAAACGTGTGTGGCGCGTTCGGTTCGGCTCTTTTCTGTCAACGCAGGGTTGTGTTTTTGTGTGTGTGTGTGTGCCGCTTGCACAAACCCCCGTGCTCCCTCCGAAGGAGGCGCACGGCAATTATTCAAATAATAATCGACTAATTCCCAGTGATTTTCCAATAAAATTTTTGTTTGAATGCACATCCCTAGATTTAACCTGTTTGTGCATCGGCTTTTGGTTGCAGCTGGGCGGCTTGTTAGCACTTAAACTACATCACCACTCTTGTCAGTTAACGGTTAATAATCGGTCAACGAGGGTCGGTTATCGGTTAGAAAAAAGATTCAAAATCAGCATCCCTAATTGTCGTCCTGTTTAGTGTAATGAGCTTTTGGGAATGATTGCTCTTCCTGAAAAGAAGACTTAAGTGGTTGTTTGTTTTTGACGAGACATCATTCCGTTCAATGTTTAGGCTACTCCAGATCAACAGGATAATCTCCTCCGTACTGGCTGCCCGAGCTTAGGGCAGCACAAGAGGGGTTTCCTGTTTGATGATCTCTATCTGTGGTCACATGGTCCCCGCAGGGAGGGAGTGCCGCAGCAGTTCTCTCGCTCGGTGTGTTCGCTGGATACCGACCGAGTACGTCAATAGGTCAAAAGAGACCGCCATCGATCAAACATTGGGATGCTGTCAGCTTAGTGAAATAATTAGGAGTTTCATTAATGACATGGCGGAGGCAATGAACTACATGTGGCTGAGCCACTGTCGCTCTGAAAGGAAAAAGCTGGAGGCTGCGCTCCCGCTGAGAGTCATAACCAGATAATCGCTCTGGATTCATCTTTTGTTTACCAGGCTGTAACAAAAGGGCAATTACTGTCTAAAAATAGCCACAAGGCAGAGTCATCTGACAACCTCAGGTGTTTGATCATTAAAAACATCTACTGTTGTAATGATTGTGGGCAAAAACTCAGATACAGAAGCTTAGCAATATCTCAAACAACTTTATGTTGTTTTTTCTGCAGTTCCAGGAAACTTTTTATTTATATGTGAATGATAATAACAACTACAATGGAAATAAAATACCACTACAGCTCAGCCCGATGATGTCAGGCCACACAGGGATTTTAAAGGACTAATAAAGGCAGGAACCAGACCCAGGTGAGCCCTATTATCAAACTAAAATATTAAACTCTAAAGGTAGCCTGTGTCTGGCTAAAAGCATTCTGAAACAACAGACAGGCTTTTAACTTTCCTTTCTGACAGAATTCCAGTAATGAAAAGAAATAAAATGGGGAGGATATTGAGGATTAAAAAACGACTTTAAAGACATTTCTTGGCAAGAGGAACAATCCTTTTGACCTGTTTGTCAGAAATTAGATCTGGAGTCTTTAAATCCCTGTTTTTTGTAACTCTTATTGTCTGGATTATATTGAAGAACCAGTGAAAAGGAATTTCATGGCCACGATAATAAGAAGATAACAGGGGAGCTTTGGGGGTGATCACAAACTGTGTAGATGTTGTTACCTTGGAGACAAGACCCCAGCTCTCCACCTACCGTACAGCCTCTCAGCACAGGTCGACGGAGCTGAAGAAAAACGACTTTTGGCTGTTGTGGAGTGCAGATTTTTGGGGAGTTTCCTGCTCTGCGTCATCGCCTTGGAACAAGATTATAGGGCGGGTTTTGGATTACAATTTCAAAAGTTTTCACTTCATGGTTTTTTTTAGAGTGATAACAGAGCGTGTAGAGATCTCATCTGAGGAGCTGTAACATGTGATCGATAGCGATGCTGCAAATAACGTTGGTTTGCCACCCTCTAGTTCAAGAACTCTCTCTGTTAATCAGGAGCAGTTGTGCTGCTTGAAGCTCATTTCCTTTTCTTACATCTGGTAGCCTGTAATTAGGGGTTTCCAGCCCTCCAGGTTCATGTCAGCCTGCAATCTGCTACTGTGGAGGTTAAGGGGATGTGGATGCACCTGTCAGACATGTGACTATCAAAATAAAAAAAATAAAAAACATGCAACTAGGGATTTTAATAATTAACCGTTTAACCGTGGTCTGTCGAACACTCGCTAACGTTGCTCCGCGCTGATGGACCGTATGTGTGTGACAACGGCGAGCATGAAGCCACCAGCAACGCTATACAGCTGTGAACGTAGCACAAACCAAACAGACACGGTCTGTCAGACACTCGCTAACATTACGCCAGGCAGACACACAACTGACAACCTCGCAGATAAACTAAACGATGCTGTAAAGTGGCAGCATCGTGGCATCTAACCCTCCCGGACGGGTGAACTGGGGACTCAGTTGTCTGTAGCACCGCTGCATGTGACGGAGGCCGTGCTGACGGTTTGTGGTAAATCCAGCCAGAGACACTAAATGTCTTCATGTGAGTTATTGGCATCTTCTGGGGAGGCAGGGCAAAATGGGTTCGAAACAGCACAGCATAGAAATGATAGATGGAGCCTGGTCCGTGAGCGAGACCTAGACCTTGATGCTCTCAACTTAAAAATAAATATGAGGAAATTATTTATTACATGCTGGCAAGCTTGGCATTTTTGACTCAGCAAGCATTGAGCTTAGGGATGACAATTCAAGACATAAAATGTAACCCTTCTAATTGAAAAAAGACAAACTAAACCTTTTTCTTACTGGTTAGAAATCCATGTCAAAGAGTAATAATGGTGATAAAAATGGTCCTATATTGGCTTTGTAGCCTCAGTCCAGTAAGACGTTCACTACTGAGGTACAGTGAGGTAAAAGATCAGCGTCATCTGCAGACGTTCCTTACACTATCTCAAGTTCAGCTTAAAATAATATAGGACACAGCTGACTGTGAAAATTGAATCACAAATTAGATTTGGGTTTGAATGAGTTTGCTGCCTCAGCCTGCTCTGCTTGATACTCGAGTATTTCCAACCTAATGGAATTCAAATGTCGCTTTGACTATTTGTGACAAGACATTACACTTAAGAGCTCAGGAAGCCTTTCCTACGTGACCCAAAAGATATATTGTCTTCGACTTCTTCCATTAAAGGAATAGTTCCACATCTAGAGAAATTCACTTATTCTTATTCTGGCATGGGAAGATTGATACCACTCTCATTACTGTTCGTATGAAGCTACAGCCATCGACTGATTAACTTAGCTTAGCACAAATACTGTAAACATAAAGACACAGCTAACCTGGCTCCAATCTCCAAACCCATTGGCTATTAATCTGGTGACGATTTAGCCTATATTTCTGGGGTTCTTGCGTAGATCCTGATAACGGATATCCGGGCCAATACTTCCTCTTCAGTGCTCCAATCACTGTTTACAGTCCGATTAGCAATTAAGAATGGAGTTGGGAGACGACATCTACGACCCGATTGTTTCCAATTAGCCAAGCTACTAAAAAGCTAAATCAACATCAGACGGCCAATGCGTTCCGCCTCTTTTGCTCTCAACATGGGCTGTTAACCTGCATGCAAACAAAGCCCACTCAAACGTAATCGGTCAACACTACCGTCAGCTCTAGTCCGCCCATGTCGGAGGTTTTTTTACGCCGATATAGAAACATGCTGAATCGGAGTGAGGAAAGCAAGCCGACGAGTAAAGTCAAGAGAAATCAAATTTTTCATCTTCATCTCATCTCATCATTCCAACACACGGATATTTTCGTAGCGACATGAACATCTGGAATGAAGCTAAGTGGTGAGTGAGAGAGGTGTGACAACGGTCGTTAAACGCCGCTTTGTTTCATTTACGTATCATAACAACGGCTTGTATATCCGCCGTCCTCGGTCTTCCTGTTTTCCCTTTTTGAATGACGAATACAGACTACCGCCACCTGCTGGTGTGGAGAGTTACTTCCTCTCATGTAGGTGCAGAACATATGTGGTAGTTGGCCGTCGGCTGTCGTCTTTGTGGTGTGTTCGAGTGCAACTTGACGGCGAGAACAAAGGCCACGTGAGGCGACGCAACAGGCGGCCTTCATCGCCGCTAGTTCTCTGATGTCGGGTTGGTGTGTCTGGGCCTTTAGGCCTGTTTGATGGACTATTTCTTACCTGGGATCTTTAACTTCCCGTAGTCTCCCAAAATCAAACTAGTAGTGAGTATGAGAGGAGACAGACAGACAAGTGTTTTTTTCAAGCAAATTCCGAAAGCCGTATTGTAGCTCTGATCAGAAGCTCTGCTGTGGTAGAAAGCCCACCAGTACTGTCAGGAGTACAGAGTGCATTCAGCTGACTGGACAGATAGAGTTGGCAGATTGTAACCAGACCATCTGACCATATGGTGTGAAGGCTATCCCTTCTGGGCTACTTAGTGGTAAATATGTTGAGATTGAACTGGAATTAATAGCACTATTATGCTATTTTAGAGCTTGCCAAAATATCTCTTGGTAGAGAGTAATCCATTGATCCGAACGGTATTGATCTTTCACACCAATGGCTTTTAGGTCAAATGGTGAAAGAGTACTGTCAACAAGATGATCACAAAGACCTTTGACCTAGTGTTCTTCCTCTGCGTCCACCAAAAACGCCAGCTGTGTGAAGAACTGTGCTCGTTCAAAGTATTACTGGATGAAACAGGAATAAATACTTAAAGAGAGCTGAAATGTCTGATACGAAGGACCATTAATGGAATTCCTTGATTCTGTCAGAAAAGATCACGAGCGCCCCGGATCGTCTGCGTGCTTTTTAGGCATTGCCGTGAATCACGTTGGAGGAGAAGCTCAGCATACACAGCGCTGTTGCCACATGTGTGTGAGGGCATACTTGGGGTAAGTGAGTGCCTCAGATATTTGTCAGGATGCCAGACATAGGCGACGAGTTTGTAATACGGTTGCTGGCCCCTGTCTGAGCTCCAATAGAGGGGGCTTTGCATGTGGGTCGGCTTACTTTCTGTGTTATAGAAAGCAATGGAGGGGACGGAGGAGAAAGCAATTTGGGTGGATTTCATCGTGACTCAGTGGTTTGTCAGGCATTTGTCATCGTTGTAACAGGTCACTCAAAATGGCCAGGCTGAAGCCTCAAAGCTGATCAGAGATGTAAGTATAAAGTTGTGACTGTCCCATACTTTTAGCTACAAAACCCTCATGGAGACTTTAGTGAACTGTTGACATCCACAAGACTGTCCACCAAACAGCAACACTTAAAGCTTCAGTAGGCAGAACGTTTTTGGCATCATTGGGCAAAAATAACCTTTCAGCATATTGTAATTCAAGTGTTCTGAGAGACTTCTGCTCCTCCTCATGGCTCTGTTTACAGGCTTTAAAAACATCTAGCCTAGTGACGGGAGAGTTTGACCAATCACAGAGAGAGAGAGCGTTCCTATTGGCTGTGCTCCGGCTGGTGGGCGGTGCTTGGTATTTCCTCAGCAGATCTCAACATGGCTGCCGTCACAAACTTCCTAATTTTACAGCTAAATGGTACACTACATTGGCATCACTTGACGTAGACGGAAGTTGTTATACCGTCGTTTGGCCACTACTAAAGTTGGGATCAACGACCGGCGCCGGTCCTCCATTTCTGAGCTCCATCTTACTACTACTTCATGCTCACACATTGCACACACACAACAGCATATCCCATCGTAAATATTAAACATGTTAATATATATTTATTTATTTATGATTTGAGATCGGTGCGGCCAGGATGGACTTCCAAGCAAAAAAAACACTCTTATTAACATATGTCACACCACAGGAACATCTGGAAAGATAATCTTTAGAACCATCAAAAAATCTGGGCTTTGCTCACGATTGTCGGGAGAATCGGGCCCAAAATTGTTTTGATTCTCGCGTTGCTTGTATCCGGTGTTAGGAGCATGCGCCCCATGTACCAAGGTTGAGTCCTTGCCGCGGGTGCCGCAGGTTCGAATCCCATCTATGGCCCTTTTCCCGCATGTCATCCCCTCTCTCTCTCCCCCTTTCATAACTATCAAAGTCACTATCAATAAAGGCAAAAAATAATCTTTAAATAAAACAGCAGCGCTTAGAGGAGCATTGTGTTTTAAATGTATTTTTAAATGCTGTACTCTGTATTGACCTAAATGATGGAAAACAAGAGCAGAGAGGAAGAAACTACACAGAAACGGAGGTTGAGCCAGTGAATATTCCACAGCCCTTCTGTGTTCAGGGATTTCCTGAATCTTTTGCCATTAAGATTGTAATTAAACTAAATTGTCTCTTTCTCAACACATCCTGTAAGAGAGCAGAGTCATTCCCAGAATGACCATGTTATCTACTCTAAGACTGCTCCCCTTTCAAAGTCAGATGAATGTATTTATACAATGGTCATTATCAGAGCTTAAAAGATAACCTTTAAAAAAAAAAATCCCATCTGGAACGTGGAGATTCTTCACT
>CAKAKR010024034.1:804-22080 GCA_916700685.1 Adelosebastes latens
CACGTCTCCAAGTGAGACTTGACGATACTCTGAGTGATGCGCTCTGTGAAAGAAAAAAAACAGATAAGCATCAGTGTTTTCTCACTCAGGTTGTTTGTGGCGTAACAGCGGTGTTATTTACATACACACAGATCATGGCAGTGTGGCCTTGAATAACTAGATGCTTTATTTTGCACCACTCTGCTGTTACGTTAGTGTCACTGATGCCCCAAACAAGATTAACTGCTTATGGCTCATCTATTCATTTTATCTCCGCAGCTGTTAGGATCTTTGCCACTTCCTGCGCTTATAACACCGACAATATTTACTCATTGCTTCCTTTAAAAGTCCCAAGAGCTCTATTCAAAGCAGTTTGGTGTAGCCGGCAACCATAAAGATGTAAAATAAAATACAAATGTATTCTTCCTCAAGGCCTCCAGAAACACTTCTCTAAAAAAAAATGCGTCCTTACCTCTTTAAATACCACAACACCATCATCCCTTTATCTGTCCCTGTTTTTGAGTTTATACTGCTGCCTGTTTCATATTGCTTGTTTTGCCCATTTAATCTTGTAATTCTAATTCATAATATAATTTACATTCTGAAATAAAAGCAGATAATGGCCAGGGGAAAAAAACTAAATGACCACAACAGTTAATGTACTAGATTTTTAGTATATACAACAGTACAACATACTCTCTTTTTCCTTTTTTTTACCAGAAATACTGTTATTAGAGCTGTAATGGTTAGTCGACTAATCAATTAATAAATAATTGCCAACTATTTTGATAATCGATTAATCGTTAAAGTAATTTTTCATGCAAGAATGGCAGAAAATGTATGTTTTCAGCCTCTCAAATATGGAGATTACCTGCTTCTCTCAGTTTTATATCATATTAAAGTGAATATCTTTGGGTTTTGAACTGACAAAATAAGACATTTAAAGACATCACCTTGGACTCGATAATGAAAATAATAGTTAGAAAGGACTAATGCTGCCTGAACTTCTGTTCAGTGACTGATTTAATGTAAATGGAAGAAGTGTTGAGTTTGCAATAAGAGCATGCAGCAGGAACTTTGCATGAACAAACGGGAGAAATAGGACAAAAATATAAAAAGGGGACCTCACAAATAAATGCCTGTCTCTTATAAAATCCTGTCACAAGTAACGGCCTGGTTCTCTCCGCGTTTAAGTACATAAAAGCCCCGAACACTATTTGAGAGTTTAAGGTATTCTCGTACACTCTGTGTTAGGTAATGAGTGAATAAAAGAAGAATTGATTTGTTATTTCTCGTTGTCAGTACTCACCCAGTTCTGTTATTGAGCAGTCATCAGGCAGATGGTCCAGCAGTGAGTGTGTGTGTCCCAGCAGCGTGTGAGTGTGTGTGTGCAGGAGCTGGATTCCGTTGCTGTCCGCCCCGTCCGGCATCGTCTGCTGCGGGGAATTCTGATTGGACAAGGATGAAGAAGAGGACGAAGCGGAAGATGAGTTGGAGGTGTTCCCGGTGCTGGCTCCGCCGCCGAGCAGCTCCAGGCTGCAGTACTCGCTGGCCTCTTCGGGGGTGAGCGGCAGGTCGAACAGGTCGGGCAGTGCCGCGATGTCATCCAAGTCGCTGAGGGTGGAGCTGGAGCCCCCGCTGCTGTAGGACCGGCTTAGACCCTCTTCACTGTCCTCCCCACCGATGCCGTCCTCCTTGGGTAAGGACAGAGCGGTAGCGCCCCCGCCTGTCGAGCTTACGCACTCCTGGGACTTCTGGTGTTTTTGCACTTCAGCGTAGAGGCTGTCGCGCTGCTTCTTGGACATACGGCCAAACTTGACCGCTGCAGAGAGAAGATACATATTTTATTAATATTTTTTTCTTTAGCACAGAGAGTTTGCTGCGGCCAAACGTAATAAATTTCACATCTGTTTCCTACAGCTGTCATTTCAATCTAATTGTGAGATATTTCTCGCTCACATACTTCTGCCACCTTATCCATAAGTACTGTATGTTCCAGTCCCTATATCCAGTTTACATGCTGACAGCCCATCACCTCTTCAGCCTGTACACTGAAGAGGGCTTCAAATACTCCTGGTATCAGCTTTAAATTAAAGGAACATGCGTACTGGGATTCGATGGAGAAACACATCTACTAAACTTCTATCGCTAGTGAAGTCTTAGCTGTAGTAAATTATTAAGTCATGGTTACAGGAAGTGCATTAAGAGGACACAGTGTGTTCTTTGTGTGCGTTTACCGTCTCTGCTCATGCCCAACGCCAGACACTTCTGTAAGCGGCAGTGCTGGCAGCGGTTACGGTTAGTTCGGTCGATCAGGCAGTTCCTCTGACGGGAACATGAGTACATGGCATTGTTCTGCTGGCTGCGACGGAAGAAACCCTAGAAACACAAACAAACACACGCATGCATGCACCGTAAATGACGTGCACATTTTGACATAGAACAGGTTGGTTGAAGTTAAGTTTGGTTCACTCTCTGTGCTTCCTCCTCCTCACCTTGCAGCCTTCGCAGGTGATGACTCCATAGTGGATTCCTGAGGACTTGTCCCCGCAGATCTTACAGGGGATGACCTCGATCTGAGCTGCAGGACCAAAAACAACATTGACAAGAGAGGTCAGATCTACATACTTTAAGTGAACTAGAGGTTAGACAGATCAGTCATCGCAATAAGTGCAGCAGTTACATCTTTTGCTTGTTTGACACTACGAGTCTGTTGCCAAAACACTTTCACAGAAGCCCACATTTGACATATATTGAGCGCCAGACTTTATCCAAGATCTTGTCACTGATTTTCTTCATGAATAATATATTTATCTTCCTCTTTGGCCCCTATCTCTGATGTTACCCCGTAGTCAGTTATGTGTCTCTTAATAGTCTCCATTTATTTGTAGCCTTTTGGGCATATTGTCAATAAACTACCCATTCCCAGTGATATGCTAATGATACAACTGTACAGTTAGTCCCACTTAAACCTGACAAGATGGCCAAATTAACCCGCATTTAATCCTCTTTTAAAGTGATGATTGTAACAGAACGTCTTCCCGCTTAATGACAAAAAATATGAGATCCTTTTATTTCAATTCTTGGCGGCTTCTCCATCACTATAATACAAGCCAGCCGTTTTCCAAGCATGGTTTTTGGCTCTCTCTTTTGCTGGTCATTAATGTTTTGCTATCATGTTTTCTCCAGCTATAAACCTTGGCCAAAATTAGCTGCTTTGTAGACCTTGAAAAGGACGGCCAATGCTTTTATCTTGTCACAGTTAGACTGCTGTAACTCTGTGTACTCTGAGCTCTGTAAACGCCTATTAATCTCTCTGCCTCCAGTTGATACAAATGCAGCTGCAAGGCTTTTAACAACATTTCATTTGAGTTTTTGATTCATGATTTTCATCATTATTAGGAAATCATTAACACATTTTAGAAACAAAGGCAAAGCCTGAGAGTAGTCATCAAAGACAAAAACACATCTAGGAATGGATCCAGTGAGTCAGCAACAATGCGGCATTATATTTTTATTCCTTTTTCTACTGATGGCAACAACCCTGCAGATAAACTGCCCAGCAAGAAGCCCACGAGAGAAGATAACTTGCCATGAACTGTGTTAGTCGTCACCCTTCATGTGGCCCCCATGAGGGAACAGAGTACACAAACAGATAGGGAATCACATGATGACACTTGCACACATGACACATGCACAAAGACTCCTTCTTTCTAGGCCGAGGAGAGAAAAACAGCAGCAGCTACATCTTAAGATAGTTGTTGCTCGGCTCAGTTTTAGACTGATTTACAACATCCAATTTGTACCATGTTGCATGGAAAACCACTTGTGATCGAGGGGGAATTGTTGCACTCTTAGGTACTGGAAAACACAACTTTCCACTTCTTTTCCCCTTTAATGGCACAGTCTCTTCTCTAAAACCGTTGACTAAAATACTCCAACTGATCAGGGCAGCTGCAGGCATGCGATGGAAAAATATCTCCTCTCCCTCCCTTCCTCTCTTTCTCTCAGGTTCCCATCCTCCCCTCCCTCATCTCACGATTATATAACTCTCGTCTGTGAGCATTCCTCACAACACTCATTCAGCAGGCTCACTCTAGCAACACCGACAACCCGCCCCTGCTCAGGCTCTCTGTTTCCTACTGGCTGAGCGGCGCTCGCAGCCTCCTTGGTATTGGCTGAGTCATCCGCCACTCGGGCGCTGTAGCCTGTCAGCCCATGTGGACATTCTGTCCCACTGACACACTTTCCCACTGCAGGGGGATAGGGAGGAGGGAGGCGTGCTCGATCCCGACTCTCCGTGGACCAGTTTTAAGGTGGAGCTGAACAATGCTCAGACTTCCCCATAAAACATCTCCCTTAAGGCTCGTCCACTAAATCACAAAACTGTTACGCAACAATTAACCACGCATGGCAATGATAATAACCCCTAGAAAAACTGCACAAACCAGTTTGGTGCCCAACACAGGTGATTTCCCATGAGGCTATTTCTGTATGGTCTGATTTCTATGCAACAATCAAACACTGTGCTGTTTTATTAATCACGTTTGATTTGACTGTCACAGCCCATACTGTACATGGCAACAGTCCACTCAAAGCAGACACACTCTGAACTTGAATGTCAGCTATTCGGCCCACCCCCCCACTCCCCCAGTCTTTGACATTGAGCCTCTGCTTCAACCCGGTCTATTCTTGTCCTGTGCTGAGAGCCAGAATTGCACAGATGCCCGGCCGCCCACCCCCGTTGCTACAACCACACATACGTGCTTTCTCACTCCTCGTCTCTGACACTCGGCAGATTACCCAGGCACAACCCAGAGACAGTAAAATTTCATTTACAGCCTTTATGTTCCCTCATTTAATGTGATGGTCTTGTTTGTAAGCTGGTAAATGATAAATTACTATCCAGTTAAACCAATTACCTACATAGGAAGAATCAATGAGACGTCTTGAAGACTTGTAGCGCTGAACCGATAGAGAAAGCAAAACTAGAGGTGCAGCTAACAATTATTTTAATAATTGATCACTCTTATCCATTGTTGATTAATCGTTTGCTATAAAATCATCGCAAAATAATGAAAATTGCCCTAAACGTTGGACCAACTGTCAAAAACCCAACCGTTTTCTGTTTACTGTCATATAAGACGAAGGAAACTGCCATTTATGCACATTTGAGAAGCTGGAACAAGTGCATTTTCTGCATTATTGCTTCAAAAGTGACTGTGACTTTCTGTCTATCTACTAATCGATTAGTTGACCAATCGTTTCATCTCCCAGTGATATTGGGATAACTTAACAGATACGACACATTCAACTGTCCAACAATGCAAATAAAAACACAGCAGCAGCTAATGTTAAAGCAACATTTACCTTTGACCCTGAATATCAGTGCTGACCTGCGCTAAAACACCAGTCTCAGGCATCTGACCTTTAGCTCTCTGGAGAGTGTCTGCATTCCAAGAAGATCAATACCAATCCTGCTTTTTGCTAACATGATGAATGAGGGCTGCGTGCATGCAGCGCTTTCCATTTTCTAAAACCCACCAACACATTAACTAAGTCACCAAATGCTGACGTGAAATGCGACAAATGAGTTGAAATTACGCAAATGGCAAACAAAGGATGGTGTTTGAGCAGCGGGACGGCCATGCTGTGTGAGGCACACCCAAGCCTTTTCACTAAATGAACTGGGGACACAGTTCAGCTACAAATACGTTGGCCCCAAGTGCGTTTATCAGCCAGTTAAATGTGTAACCGTGTTATCTCTACAAAAGGCTAATTCAGTAGGGGCGAGGTAGAGAGAGAGGCCGAGACAAATCACTGACGTTTTGCTTCACTTCCTGGTATCTAATGTGAAACAAACAGCCAATAATCCTCCAGCAGCCCCCCCCCACCACCTCTTGGTCTGTGTGTAAAACAGTTAGTATGTCAGTGTGTCAATATATCTCAAAGGAAAAAAAGATGAATTTTGACCTTCCACATGTTCACCGTCACATATGTGCAAACACACACACATCACTTCTCTGTTTTATAGTTTTATAACCTGTTCAGGCTGTTTGCTTATTGTGCAAGTAAGGGATAATGTACAGCGAGCCGGGTTCATTTCGCAATACTGGTGCAATAAGTCACAAACTGAAATGCCCTTGAGCATCAGACTGACGCGACGCTCAATGGGATGGTGTTCTTTTCATTTTTTTTAATTATCTCGGCATAAGAACGACGAGAAAACACAATCAACAGGCGGTGAGGGGCCTTGTGCTGCAGCTCTGTGCTGAAGCACTTGTTGTGTCATGCTTCACAGTTGGGTGTAGGCTCACAGCGCAGCGCAGAGCTGCATCACAACAATCCACTGTGGCTGTCCTCGTCGCTTTGTCGTCTTTTTAAAATCAACGACAATGTTAGCGCACAGGAATGTTTTCCAGATCTTTCTATTTCCGTAACACGAGGTGTTTACAAAGCCTCAAGGCCTGCGGCGATGAACACCCTCTGCTTGAAGTGTCTTACTGATTACACTTGAGACCTTGCAGCACGCAGCTCTCACTAAATAATGTTGTTTTACTCTGTAAGGATTATACTGCTCGGAAAACGACTTCACTCACATGCTCAAAATGCATATAGGGTATATACAAGCTGGCTGTCCGGCCGCTGGTGCATTCAAATCAAGGGGCTCTATTTTAAAAGATGCAAATACCAGCGGAGGCCAAGCTGAGGCCCACAGAGGGGGGATTAGAGCAGAGCTAGGAATGCCATAGGCCTCTTCTACCAGTGTGTGTATCTTATGATCTTTATGTCTTTATGTAATAAAACATTCTGAAGAAGTATACTCTGCTATCCAGTACACAGAGGTCTGGACATCACAACAGGCCTTTAAAAGTCTGTCAGCCTGCCAAAGCTGCTGGAATGACTCAACAGTTTGGACTAGTTGTGATTGAAATCGTGCGTAAGCATGTTCAAACTGGGCTAAAAAAATGCTGACGTGCTTTTTCTAGCGAGGGAACGACAGGTTGAGTAACTAACCTACATTTTCAGTGCAGTGAGCTAAGAAAGGGCCATGCTTTGTTTACATTTGGATATCCTGCCAGAAATGGAGCCTCCCTCCACCAGAGGCCCCCTCGGCTTCTTCCTCCCTCACTCCCCCCCCAAATAAATCCATCTCTTTCCTCCCCTGAAAACAAAAACAACAAAACAAAAATCTCCTGTCCTGTACAACAAAAGGCTGCAATGCAAGACGAGATTGTTGTTACACAAGAACACAACCAAAAGAACTATGTTCCCTTTCATATTTATCCAGTTTTGTATGTTTCCAATGCAAGAGATGTGTTTCTGTGAAGAAATTACATCTTTTTCATATTAATCCACTTTTCAGTGTTTCTTGAGGAGAAATGCGCTTCTGAGTGGTTTTGGGAGAGAAAGACAGTTAAAGCAACTTTAGTGATGAAAACTAGAGTTTTGCATGGAATTGAGCTCAGAATGAAGGTTTGATGCTTTGAGGCCAACTACTATGTAAAATTTTGGAAAACTATGTTCCCTTTCACATTCATGCTGATTTGTATGTTTCCAATATAAGAGATGTGTTTCTGTGAAGAAATTATATCTTTTTCATATTAATCCACTTTTCAGAGAAATACGTTTTTGAGTGGTTTTGGGAGAGAAAGACAGTTAAAGCAAGTTTAGTGATGCAGATTTTGCATGAAGATTTTTGTGAAATGAAATGCAAAAAAATCAATGTCACCTGTGTTGCCTATTTTTTTTTTTATTATAGGGGCTATTTAATTTATAGTATATTTTGATGTTACTGATAAAAAACCATCAGATGACTGTATATAAACAACCTTCCTCGTTAATAACAGTGATCTGCTGCCCTCTGCCCAAGTTCAAACTGATCCAGTCTGTCATGGAGCGACAGGCCGACCGTCAGTGCGAGTCTGTAGCCGCACATGGCGCTGCACGCCCGGCGGCACGGCGCTTCCCACAGCCTCTCCACCTCCCTCCGCTGCTGCCTATGCTGTATAACGTTGGGTGACATAACTAGGTCAGTGGAACAGCCAGATCCCTCTCTCCCTCTGTGCACTCACACAGCCGGCCATGCTGGCACAGCCATCACACAACAACAACCACCACCACCACCACAAACTACACCAACACTGCTCAGACTAATCTTGTCAAGTCAATGCTGCAAAAAAGAAAAGTTTGCAAGCATCTTCAGAAATATTTTTTATCTTTCAAAAAAATATAAAATAACATAAAATGAGATGATTGAATACCAATAAATGCCAGACAAATGTATTATCCTTTAAAGCGAATGTCAGCAAAACTATCAGTTTTTAATTCACCTGATCAGAAACCTGAGAAACTCGCATAACATCTGGATTACATAATTGCAGTTTTGATTAACAACAACCTCCTCTCATGCCCCTCCCTCTCTCTTATTGCATAACTCTTACATGGATCCCCCTGGCAAAAATGTACAGAAGGACTCCCTGGTGAGAAACCACTCGTACTTCTTAAAAAAAACACATTTTGGAATCATAAAGCAAAAATTACGCATGCATGCAATTGAATTCTTGGGACTGATTTCATCCTAACCAAACTTCCTAATAAAAACTGGATTAATCTGGTTGAGTATTTTCTCTCATGCTTGAACAACATGCCTCCAGCTGTGTGTCATTGCATGCTGAATCTCCAGTGTGGAGCATGTCAGTCAGGCAGCAGCCCTCGAGGCTCTGTGCAGCTCTAATAATCCAGTCAGTCATGAGGGATTAATGCGCACTGAGAGAGAAAAACAGGCGCAACTCCTCCAGACCTCCAGTCCTCCTCCAGTGCGCACACATGTGGCCGTACAAAAACCACAAGTTCAACTAAACATGCACAGATTTATTGCGAAATAAAAAGATCAACTTACCTCTCATTTTGATGTTTTTCTTTCTCTTGGTTGAAGGATAAAAACACTCTCACCCTACATGTGAGAGGACGCAGGAGAATAAACCTCTGGAGCCAGAGTGAACTGGGTTTCTGTAAATATTAACTTTGTCCCGGCTGCAGACACTTCTCGTAAAAGCAAAAAGAGAAAAAAAACTAGTCGAAACTCCTCTCCTCTATCGCTCCTTCAAGTCCGAGCAGCAATAAAAGAGTGCAGAAAGTCGCTGTGGATCGCATCGTAGCCGAACTGGAGAGGAGATTTTTTGCTCAACTTTTTTTTTTTGACAGAATAGTCCCACGGTGGACGAGCGGTGTGATCGGATCGGACCCCCCCTCTGCGCTCTGACTCTCCGCCTGCTTTCTTTCCTCTCAGTCTACCCTGCTAACCTACTTTCTCCCAGCAGCGTGGTGGACTCTCCCATGATCTCACTGCCGACAGCTCCTCTCCAAGCTCTCGCGGGAGCGCGCAAGACGGGCGCGAGTTTAAGGTGGCTGAGCTGAGCTGAGCAAAATGATTGACTCTAGTTGTAGAGAAATAAATATAGATGATCACTATACTTCCAGGGGAATAATAGGAAGGCAATTAAACCCCATAATCAGTTCTGCTTTTAAAGCAGACACTGTTTCCATCACTTCCCTGACTTCATCTACTCTCAGCGCCTGGGTCAGTCCTTCATGCTGGTAGCCATCAGGCTCCACTACCAAGGCTGACCCCCATATGAGAACTATGAGGACTTTATGAACTTTAAACATGCACTATCTGCCTTTTAACATGCACAATCTACCTTTTAACATGCACTATCTGCAACCATCTTGGACTCTAACCATTGGCGCACTTTACACTTACTTTACACTATACATCCTATATACCACTTTATAGACTGCACATATGCACATATTACATTTATTTATTGTACATACTACATTTATTTATTGACGGACTGCACACACTATGTTCACCCATTCACTCTGTATCGTTTATATCTCTATTATTGTTTTTATAATTTTTGTATACCTTTACCTCTCCTGTGTTTCACTCTGTTGGCTGATGTTGCTGCTTTGACACCTGAATTTCCCTCTGGGGATTAATAAAGGTTCATCTTATCTTATCTTATCTTATCTAATTTACAGCAGTCAGTGTAGAAGTTCACTGCATGCTGCCTGTAAATCATTGAGATCTATTAGGATGTTGCTTAAGTTGAAAACAAGCAGCAAGAAGCTAACAAACTGGCTCTTTGTTTACCAGGAAGCTGACACCTTTTTCACTGAGTATTTACTGGATTACATTCATGGTGTTTACCTGGATAACTTTATGGAGACATTTGCTTCCGCATATGAAAGTGATGGTGACTAAAAAAGTGACTGAAACATAATCGAGTAATCAACTAAGTCTTTTTTCTTTTTTTTCCAGTAAAACATGCCAAAAAGTGCACTGGTTTCAAATGTTGTTTTTTGCAACCCTACATAATAGTCAACACTTTAGGTTTTGGACTGTTTGTCAGACAAATAAGACATTTAAATATGTCACCTTGGGGCTTGTGATCAGCAATTTTCACAATTTTCTGACCAAACGATTCATCAAAAAAAAGAAAAATTATAATAGTTGTTACTAACCCTAACCCTAACACACTGGGACATTAATGAAAGTGGACACTATTCTCCAAAGACTGTTTCCTAACTGCACAATGCCACTCAGTTGAGATATACATTTACCTGACAGCTTTAAAAGTACTTATGTTTATGTTATATGTATGTTTATTTATTTATTGTTGTTTTATTTATTTTTGTAAAAATTGCGGGGGTGGGGGGTATTTATTAGTAATTATATTGTTACTAATTATTTAGTTATTCATATTTTACTATTATTTTTTTTTATTATTATTTTTATCCAATCAATGTTTTGTTTTGAATCATGTCATTTTGTGTTAATTTCCGATGCATATCTTTAAAATCAATACGATTTAATCACAAAAAGAGAGAATATAGACAAGTTGTATTTATTTATTGGGGGGGGGGGGAGTATTTATTATCATTATTTGTGATAATCATATAATTACTAATTATTTAGTTATCAATATTTTATTTTCATTATTTATTTATTTATGCATTTATTGTTTTTTAATCCGATTAATGTTTTATTTTGAATTATGTAATTTTTTGTTAATAATTTTCGATGCATATCTTTAAAACCAATCACAAACAAGAGAGAATATAGACAAGTGAATTATATATATATATATATGCATATATTCGATGCATATATGCAAAAAAATTACATAATTCAAAATAAAACATTGATTGGATTAAAAAATAATAAATGCATAGTATATGTATATATATATACATATACTAAGTACAGCTGCTGCAGCGACTCAGAGACTCATTTTGTGGACCTGTAAAATATTCATTTGAGCCATTGTACTCAAATGAGCTTAGTGTCGTTAAGAAAATACCCCTGGCTGCTCTCCAAATGATTGCTCACCATTTCACTCTCGGTGGAGCAACTTCAGAGTTTACACCCAGTGACCTCGCAGAGTTTGATCCTCGGCAGTCTGGTTCCTGTTTCGTGTTCACACTTCTGCACTGGACGTGCAGGAACAGATCACAGGAGTACCACTTATTGACAGTATTATGTTATACACAACCAAATGTGTTGTTTTTAGCTTGTATGAATCATCTCTGTCTTTGCACATTTTGCACTTAAAAAAAAAAAAAGCAATTTTACGGCTCAACTTCCCATGTTTGATATCTATGAATAAAAAGGCTTCTGTTGTAAATGTGTGCTTGGGACAGTGTGTGACTGTGGGTCCTCAGGGTGGGGGTGGGGGGGTCGGGGGGTTGCTGTTACGGGCGGCCTTATGATGCAATGATCTGGCAGCAGTGTTATGAAACAGCATGAAGGCAGAGATTACTTAAACTAGGTTAGTGGAGCAGCCGAGCACAGAGCACCTACAGTCACAGATCATTTTTCTGTTTCACACACACACACATTCACCCACGCAGAAACACACAGGCGCTCACAGTGTTTTGTTTTTATTCCACCCCAAACACTTTTCCTCTGCCTCTTCCTTGTTTGTCTTACGTAATCGCTTACTGGTATCTTTCTTTCTTTATTTATAGACCTACACTTCCTCGTCTCCTTTGTCACAGCCCAGATGAAACACATTGTGACAGCTTGGATGTTTTCATTCATGCTCTTGTTCAAATCCTTATTTTTCTAGCCTTTTTACTGCACCGTCTTTTCCTCTCAGCCGTTTGCGTCTGCTGTTTTTCCCTCTCCCTCCCTCGCCCCGTGCACATCTCCTCTAAAGCCCCTCTGTTCTATGTCTCCCTTGACAACGGCAGTGACACTTTGACCTTAGCTCTTACGTAACCGCCGTGCAGCTCGGTTAGACAGCAGAGGAAGGAGAGAAGGAGAGAGGGAGTGGGAGGAGGGCTTCGGCATGGCTCGTATGTGGCAGACATTTTGTTGCCCGATGATAAAGTAAGAGGTGAAAGAAGAGGCGAGGAAGAAGAAGACGAGCTTAGAGCTGGAGAAGGATTTTGGAAGGTTGCCAGCGGCAGCATAACGGGATGAGGGAGAAGATGAGGGGGGGAGAAATGATACATAAATGGACGGATATTTACATCATAGACTGTGTGACAACAAACAGAGCTGCACAAGGAGGCGAAATAGCCCACTTTGCCTCAAGTCTTTTCAAGTACAGAAAAGCAGCACAGTGGTTTAAACCGACGGCCCTGTGGAGCCGCTGATAAACAGAAATTATCTCTCTGCAGAGAAGCATTATGAGATATTTCCAGTTCACACCTGCTGGGATTTTTTTACGCTCTCTGAGATAAAATGCACTGCAGAAGGGTATCTTTTTGAAAAGAAAAAAAAAGCAACCCAGTCGACTCTCTTTGATTACTGTGCATGAGAAAATGTGGGATGCAGCGAGGTACAGCTACACAGGTTAGCTGTGTAGACCTCCTAGACCTCACCTTTATGTAAATGAGGAGCAGCCAACGTGACGGCCCATCTGTCTAATCACGCCGCCACGCTACCATAATGCATTGCACGGCTGCTTACATAGACAATGAATGGGAAACGTGGAAAGGACAGTGGCTAGGGACAGGTACCATTAGTTAGGATTAGGAAAAACCGTCATGGTTGGGCTTAAAATAAGTACGTAAACTAAGTAAAATACATACGGTAACAACGGAACATAATTACTGAAGACACGTCACAAACTTAACATACAAAACAAAACACTGGCCTCAAACACCGGCTTCCTGGTTAAAAGTCCTGGGTTTGTTGGACCCATCCACCTCCTCTCCCGCCATAAGCGCTCTTTCTCGCTTTTTAGTCTACGTCACTAGCTCCGAGCGTAGCATATTTACGCAGATTAATTTACACTGCAGTCAGTACGGACTACATGGTGTACAAATGACGCCATTCAGCAAGAAAGACCTTCTTATTGCACACTAAATGTCTTGCGCATTATCGTGGCATTCATACGCCTTTTCCTGCGAACACACGGACATCATCTAGATGTAGAGAACCAGTCACATACAGTATGTTTGCGATGAATCCGTGCTCGTCGCCTGCTGTTTGAATGTCAGGCGAGCGAGCATTTTGTTGTTGTGCAGAAGGTCTTTGTTGTTAGGAACGGCATAAGGTTTCTCCTGACTCCGATCAAAGCCAGCGTAGCCTTGTGACTCCCCGGGGTTGAATTTAAAGGCCTCACTCACATCAAAGAGTCTTTGTAGGGATGAGGGACCAACTGTAACTGATTGGCTGCACATGGTTTCAGTGGGGCCCCATGGCCAATCTCTCTGCCTCAGCAGCACCAACTCCACACATTCCAGCCTCTCCTCTCATGCGCCACACTTTTCATTTGTATGTGATCAGGGGTAATTTAAGATACATCTATCGTGCAGTACATGATTAACCACATTATGTCTTTTATTTCATAATTTGTTGTAATTTGTTGTAATTTGTTCTAATTTGTACATCACGCCACAAAAAGGCAAAACACATGCACGTACACATGTACTGGACTGTGCCAGTCAATTTGCTGGGATTATTTCAGGCCATCCACAGAGCCGTAATCCCTCATTCGATTAATCTCCCTGTTTTCTCCTCTCTGGAGGCACCATTAATCCCTCTCCCTCCCTCTCTGCAGCCACAGCTCTGTAATCTGGAGCTGTGAGCTCTGCTGCGTCACTAGGTCAGTGTGTCGTTTATAGAGTCACAATGTACTCATCCTCCTCCACTCAACTCCACTTTACATCCTCATCCTATCTCCGTCTTTCCTATTCCTCATTCCCTGTTCTGTTTTTTATCTTCCCAGCTCCTGTTACCGCTCTACACTGTAGCACATCTGTTTCTTTTTTTGCTCTCAGATTCTCCTTATCAGTTTCATTTGTCATACACTGTACAAGTTTGATAAGGCCTGCAGAATAAATAGAATATGAGTTAAATCTCAGGTCAATAAGTACAGATTTATTTCACTGAGCACTCACACTACTCCAACTCACATGCATTACAGGAGGAGCACAGACTTATAGTGTCCTTGGCCTTGCCTTACACTTTACACTGCTGGAAATGAGCTATTGTGAAGGCTTATGCCATTTATCACATGAAAAGAACCAATTGCCCTCCGGGGACAAAAATAAAGTTGAGATTGATTTAAAATTTTTGATTTATACATAAAAAATCATCAACACCTGTTTTGGAGGTCGAACACAACCTGCACTGAAGTAAAACCTGAATTTAGCTCATAGTGAAAGAAGTAGTCAGAATGCAAATAATTTTCATATCATAAATTTGTTAATATTTTTTAAAGTATATCTTTAACCTGAACCCAAGCCCTGGCCACTGCACGGCAGTTAAATGAGGATTTTCTGGGGATTAAAGGCCCTGAAAACTTATTTCTCAATTAGATTCTTCTACCCTTTTTCCACCAAAATTAGCGCATATATGCAGGTTTTTTAAATACAGGAAAATCCGCTAAAATAGGTGACAGACTCCTTTCCCATTGCCAGTAGACACATATGCCTTTCAGGTTTTTTTTCTGGTGTCACGAACGTGCTGGAAAACAGGGAGAGTAAACAGGGGAAATGTTACGGTGGTTTCATCTTTTTACTAATTCAGTATCTCTTTCAAACTCTCAAACCAGAGTTGGTGATTGTTGGAACAGTGGAAAGACTAAAAAAGATGGTTTTGATGAGTTTTATTTTGTTTCTGTTGAGTTTGACTGTTTTACGATGATCAGCGAGGTAAAATTACTGTTTCTGTCAATGGAGTCTGTTGGCTTTTGAGGAACACATATCACGGCTGTTTCTTTTCACATCTAACTTAATGAATTAAGGGTTTATTTGGACCAAACCAGAGTTGGGGATTGTTGGAAAAGTGGAAACACTAACAAATATGGTTTTGAGTTTGAGTTTTATTTTGCTTCTGTCGAGTTTGAATGAAGTGTTTTTTGATGATAAGATAGGTAAAATTACTGTTGTCTGAATGGAGTCTGGTGACTTTGAGGAGAGCGTATTAATTGTACATTTTGTACGTTAATAAATTATAAGTATTATCCAAATCCCTGTTGATTATATTTATTAGATATTCACTTCAACGTGAAAATGAGAGAAGAGAAGGGGTGAAAATTAGCGTGTCCCTCCGGGTGTCATGTTTCCATCACTGCAGATCGGAGCTGTAGCCGATAAATACCTGTGACTACTGCAGTCATTTGTCCCGCAAAATGAACGCTGATTGTAACCTTTCCCAAAAGACAAAAGCCAAATGTTTGTGGGTGTTAGGTTTTTTTTTTGTCCAGTGGGAAAGGAAGCTTATTGTGAGTGATTGGGTCCTACGTAAACACATAGTCTAAATTAAGAACAATTTGCATTATTTTTCATAAGAAATTTCTGCATTTCTGTTTTTTTCTGTGTTCTTCTCACTGGTTTGAGGTGAGCGGGACTCATACTTATACTCATATTTCCGTGGACCAATCAGCATTCAGAAATATTTGGATTGGGATCTGATGACAGTTGGTGGATTGTTTGGTTACTGTCACTCAAACGTAATCAAACCACACCTTTAGATGTTATTTATGAAGACTTTAACACTTCAGATCTCGGCTAAGCTTCTTTATTTAAATGTTTTCTTATGTATTATTACCAAATTGAGTCATGCATGTTTATTGTTAAATCAAATTACTTAAGATTTGGTGCCAAGTTTTCAGAGGCATTAAGTTCAAGTTTTACTCTACAGTATATAAACAGATCCACACTAACTGCATGAACTCTGACAGAGTAAAACATGTTTACAGACCATCTCCGTTTAATTATAATGTATATAATATTTGTGGCGGGCAGCAAATGCCTGCTTTCTGCAAACAATTACATTGACTCCTCAGATCTGCACAGTGGAACCACAGCGTTTTACTACAACCTGAACATTTCTGTTCAAGGGCACTCGAAGTACCAAACAGGGGAAGTATATGGTTCTTCTCCATTTGCCCTGTACAAATAGTCACATGATTCAAACTATCAACCCTCTAATCAGGAGCCCACTTCTCTAAACCTCCACCGCACACGACCCTATATGGCTTCCAACATGTTGCACGTCTATAAGGAAATGTTCTTCATGGCTGTCTGAGTCGGTAAAAGACACACACACCTATGTTTACATTTCTATAGTATGTCCAGACTTGTCTTGACAAACACAATCAGCAGTAAATCCGTCTCTCTCTCTGTCACTCACTGTCTCCCTCTCCTTTCCCCCACCCTCCTACATCTCCTGTTGCTTTGTTCCTCCCAAAGCAGGTTCAACATCCACACCCACAGACGCCTGAATAGAGGGAGGTGTTGACACATTCACTGATCATTCATACTCTAATTTAGGTAATAGATTATCCAAACAAAAGGCAGTCATGGTTGATCAAAATGTGAACCGGTTCATGATCATACATGACACGACACTGGGTTATAAATACATGTTTGAAAAACTGTGTCTGTGTCAACATTCACATATAGATATCTGTCGCAAGCAGTGTAAAGACGTGGTGAGAGCTAAAGGAAGTTGCCACAGCAACCGGGCTGTGTTTATCTCCAGCGTGGATCAATGTGCTTTGCCATGTGAACATGACCCAGTTACCCCCCAGTGAGTGTGAGTGCACAAATACGCGCGTACACCACATACATGCAATCGTACATGGATCAACATGTGATATCTCCATCTGCAGTACATAAGGTCGGCAAGGTGGAGAACGTTATTCCAGAGTCCTGCACCCTTTTCCTCCACTCGCTTCCGCCTTGTACCACCTTGCTTCCTACATCTTTGGCCTGATGGCCTACATCTGTTGTGCACCATCCGCCAGGCACTGCTGGACACCCATCCACCACCCCGAACTCGCTGCTCTTCATCCTCCCATATTCCCTCACATCCTCTATTTCCTTTCGTTTTCATGCAGAGCTCATTTTTATGTGCAATCCTCTAACTGCCTCAAATTATGTCATCAGGGAAGAATGGAATAATCCCTTTGTGTTGAGGAATTCACGTCCATACACTATATAAAAATCACTGAGAAAAGTGCACATTTGTCTTTTATTGTGCAGCTCTTTGCAGGTTTCTGAACAGGTTTATCACCCATATTTTTGGCCTTCTACTCTAACACCATCTGTTCACCACACAGTGCATCCACGTATTTAACCTCAGATTTACCGAGATAAACACCCTGCAATTGAAAACCAGGCATGGGTGAGATGTGGTTATTCAGTTCATATATAACCGCCCAGATGACTCATGGCAGCCAGCACAAACAGAGACATCTAGTGTTGGGATTATGGTGCGACAGGCTGGGCTTATGTAATACTTGGAGTTTGCTCTTTAGCATGCATGGACTGCACAGACAAGTTACAAGCTAAGTGTTTTATGGAGTTCAAAAACAGCAGACGAACGCAATAATTGTTGTCTATCACCTCTGACACACACACACACACACTGTTTTAAAAGATTGTGCTCCCAAAGCAAATGCACAGTTGTCACACTTGACTGCCCCCTCCAAATGTGCAAGTGCCCGATCACCAGATTGACAACCCCCCACAAACATTATGCAACACCGGAGCATTATGTAATCTCTGTCATCACAACAAAAAAGTTGGACCAAATCATTGAAACTCTGGCTGGTGAACAGATCCATATGGTGCTTGCTGATTCATCGAACTTGACTGGCGTCTGTAAAAAGAAAAAAAAAAAGAGAAAAAAATTGCAAGCTGTCTTTGTTCAGCTGATGTGTGATCTGATTAGGGAGGATGCTTCTGTGTCATCAATGAAGTGGAAGGCTGTGTTTGTTTTTCAGATTGGTGGAGGTAATAATAAGGGAGAAACTGTGAAAGTCTGCATTGCGTCACAGCAGGGAGCAGAGGAAGAAGAGGGAGAAGAGAGGAGACAGGAGGGGGGAGAGCAGGGGGCACAGTGAGGGGAGAGTGGGGTGTGTCTTCACTGACCTAGTTAGAGCGATGGAAACCCCCCTCCCTTACCCACCACCACCCTGCCTCACTACTGACGTGTAAAGGGCACTTTCAAACAGTACCAGACAGACAGGAATGAATGCAGGAAAAGGAGATGGAGCGGTTGGACAGACAGGCAGGCAGGCAGGGGGGCAGACGAGAGTCAAGAAAAAATGAGACTAGCAGACAAATATATCCACAATGATATACCAGATCCGGGTAGATCTGGGAAATATCTCTGTGAAAACAGGATGAGCCTAAAGGGATTTAAAGCAAATTAATGATAACAACAGGCCGCATCTGAAATATGGAACCCCCTTCATATCCTGTGTAATATTAGATTTATGCCTTTATTTTTCAGAGAATAACATCTTTGAAGAATAAAGCAGCTTTTAATAAAATCAGAGCGTTGCTAAGAAGGCAATAACTGCAGAAATACACGCAGTAATTCCTAATAAACAGGATGCAATGTAATATTCCCGCTGCTTTTCTGGGAGCTTGTTGTAGAAATCTGAATTTTCAAGGGCCATTGCAATATAAGATGTGTTACTTGGATTAAACCTGCAGTAGGCAGTATATTTTTGGCATCATTGGAAAAAAAAATTCCATAATAACCTTTCAGCATATTATAATTCAAGTGTTCTGAGAGATAACTAGACTTCTGCACCTCCTCATGGCTCTGTTTTCAGGCTTTAAAAAATCTAACACATGATGGGAGACTTTGGCCAATCACAGGTCATTTCAGAGAGAGAGCGTTCCTATTGGCTGTGCTCCAGCTGGTGGGCGGTGCTTGGTATTTCCTCAACTGTTCTCAACATGGCTGTTACAGTTAAACAGTACACTACAAGATGTTTCTGAAAACATTTGAGGTGAGAAATAGGCATTACAGTAACAGAATATTGATTCGTATTTGATCAGCACTGCCTAGTTTGACCGTTTGATCGGAGTGATTGACAGCTGCTCAGAGACGGCAGGCTCCAGCTTGGCTCTGATTGGTTGTTTTCCTCCGGTTTGTGAAATCTTGCAGATGCCATTAGGAGCACCGGAGGGCACCGGAGGACACAGAGGCACATGGTTTATTTTCACATTACTTGTCTCATACACTACTGTCAGGATATGGTGACCGTTTTATAAAAATAACTTTTTTTAATCATATTTGCTCCATTTCTACCCACTGCTGCTTTAACAGGCAAACATACTGCATTAATTACATATATTTCTCTTAATAAAGCCACTGCTTCTCCAGGTAACACGCTCATTTACACACCTGAGCTTCAGTCTTTTCTCTAATAGGATGACTGTTTCAAACATTTCAGTTCAGAGGCTGCAGTCTAACGGAGCGAGCTGACTCCTTCGGCTCCAAAGGGCACACCAAAACTTTCCTTTAACCAAACTGAATCCACTAAAAATAGATTTAACTGTATGAAACAACAAGGAAAATGGCAACTTCATACTCCAAACTTTCTGCTCTGTCATCTGTTTTAGTGTCGTGTATTCTCAACTGTTCCGTCAAGCCCATCCAAAACTTTTTCCTGATCACATTTTCAGATTTCCATTCCCCCCCTCCACCTTTCAGTCGGTCTCTTTCCGTCAGTGTTTTCCTTCGCTTTTTGAATGAACTTTCTGCTCTGCATTTCTGTATTATGTTGCTGTGTCCTCGTCTTTTAGTGACAAAGAAGACCGAGGCTGATATTCTTCTTATCTCTGCACTTTGCTCACCTGGGTAACCTCCTGTGAAAACACTGGACTGGTGTAGTTAGAGTTGTTGTTGAGAATTGACAAAACCTTGAACTGATTTTGGTCTGTCCAGACTGGTTGAAAAGCACTTGATGCTTTTATTCCCGTTTTAACCTTGATTACTAAAGAACCATTCAAAGAAAGGATGAACTCTAAACCTCCAATATGTATCCTCCCCTCAACCAAAACAGTCTTCTTCTTACTCTCTTTAACCTCTAACATCTAACAAGCTGTCCTTCTGTGCTAAACATCTAAGGCCACCACACAGAGACGACCATTGTATGCAATGTTGCCAGGAGGCACAATCAGTAATACTACTTTAAATGTCCTTTTCATCTTCTCAACAACTCTTTTTTTCACAGCCATGACCTCATCTAAACTGAAGGCCTCATTTGCCCGTTGTTATCTGTACTTGAATATGAGCTCAGTGTTGGATTTACGCTGTATAAAAGATTATGACGCAGACAATGATTCATCCGTGTAATCTTGTTAAAATCCGGTCAGGGTTCAAGACTACTGAGGACAAGCCATTTCAGTAAATGTTTCATCATCCAATTTCAACTCCTTTTCTCCTGATACAAAGTAAACATTACTAATTCTGACATTGGCATCATGTTCGATCAATGCCCAGGATTTGTGTCATGAATACACACCCTCCTCCGCCACAAACAAGTGAATCAACCCCAACAAGACAAACAAGCAAATAGCTGCTGTGAGACATAGTTACTGTAAGCAGAAACACAAGCGAAAACAACAACTGCGTGGCTCCATTTCTAATTAAATGCCCATTAAGGTGGCCATCATTGTGCGGCGTCTGGCTTGTGTGGCGGCCAGAGCGGCCTGCGTCCAAGCGAGAGAGAAGCCTGCAGATGATTTCTCAGTCTGTTTCAATTAATCAAAATCAAAAGCTTCTTTCATAAACAGAGGTTTAAGCCAGAGGCCTGTGGCGGTTTGATTGCGACTGCCAGTTGTTGACAAGCTCAGTAGAAATTACAGGCTATTTTTTGCTTGACAGTGACAATGGAAAATAATGTAGGAGGAAAAACAATTTTCCCAATCACGGCTAACACCAAGCAAAAACCTCATTACCTTCAAGGTTTGTTGTCACATGTCATTTTTTTTTGGGGGGGGGGGGGGGGGGGGGGGGGG
>CAKAKR010024034.1:22100-41397 GCA_916700685.1 Adelosebastes latens
CCCCCCCCCCCCCCCCCCCCCCCCCCCCCCCCCCCCCCCCCCCCCCCCCCCCCCCCCCCCCCCCCCCCCCGTGTTGCTGAAATGTCTCATCTTTTCAACCAACAGAACAAAAACATTGACCCACTTCTCTTTAAAGTCTCGCTGCTGAAGAGCAGAAATGTCGAGCTCTAGATCGATTGCGCAAGGACAAGATTTATTTTGTAATTTCCTTTGCCAGTCTGGCGTTGCTCTTGACCTCCCTATCTCAACTCCATCACAGTTTGTGACCTTGTTTTTCCTCTGCAACACTTGGGCTGCAGGTTCAAAAGTGCAAATGATTAAAAACCCAAACAGGATACCAGTATATGGTGTGACGAGGTAAGTGCAGAAATGCAAAACAGATATTACTTAATTCATTATGATTACCAGGTACTGCAAAGCAACACAGTTTGTTTCAGTTTCATATCACTCACATACAGTAACTGCATAATCATTTCCAATGAAAGGAGCAGACAAACGTCATTGTGAGACTAAGAGAGGAAATGGTGTCTGTGGTCTGCTTGTATATGAGCAGTTGCCTATTTACCTCATGGTACACTTACGCCACAGAGAATGATTAAAATATATAGAGGAAATGATGCAGATGTAGCAGAGCTTCACACCAATCTTCACACGATCTCAGTTGCTGGTGCAGCTGCCTTTAAAATCAATTCAATAAGGTTTCTGTAGCAGGAGAACAGCTCATTTGGTGAGTTTTGTTTTTTTATTGGATCATTGTGACCATCAACACTAAGCTGATGTTTGTGTGTTTTTCTGTCTTCCACTGATTTTAACTATAGTATACGTGCGTATATGTTTGTCGCATTGTTTCTGTTTCTGAAATAATGAGTCAGCATCGCTACTTTTTAGTTCATGAAAGTATAATTTGTATACTTTAACTTATAGTACTTAGCCAATGATTTATGTATTTCATAAAGAGACTTGCTCCTTTTGCTATTTGACTTGATGTTGTTCTCACATATGCCTCTACGGTGAACAGAAACTTGGTGAATTGAAGTAAATTCATATCAAAACATCCTTTTACAAACTCTCACACACTTTAATAGGCTACTCTATCAAACAGTAAGCACAACTACAAGCCAAGTATTCTTTTCTGTAGGCCTATAAGGCAAGAATACTTAATTAAAATTTTCTTAAGTATATCTTGATCAAAAGATTAAGTAGGTAGGCCTTTAAGCCAATTATACTTAGACTTTTCTGTGTGCTTGTCAGTATAAGCCAAGTATACTTAAGTATACTTTTGTTAAGTATATCTCTGACGAGTACATAGTAAGTAAAGGAGTTCTTCCGTATAAACCGAGTCATTCGTGGTATGATGAGTAACTGCTCAATAAGTTCTGCTATGATAACATTCACAGCAGTGTTGCATGTGGTAATGAACTGTTGAACATGCCATATTCAATTAAATGATAGCTTTATATAAGTCTCCCATGCTCATATGGACATTGAAACACTTTTTGGTTGCTGTGATCATTCATCTTGTCCAAACTGGCCACAGGAAGATCCTTTCTTATGGGGCACTAAGTCCACAGTCCTCCCTTAGTGCAAAAAAGGACCTTAACTTTGGTCAAATCTAATATCCTCTAATTTCTCACACTCATTTTGGGAGTCTAATTTTGGATCTGAAGACTACAAGTTTGATAATGAAAGAAATCTTGGCTGGATGAGAAAGACGTGAGCTCACCAGACATATGTAGCTCCTCATGTCTGCTTGGGGCTCTCAGCTCACAGCTACATTAGCCACTACTAGCACAACACACCTGAATCTGTGATGGAACTGTCAGTGTTCAAGTTGCATTGTGGGTAATGTAGGCACCAGGTTTTCTTCAATTTTGGATCTTTATGTCCACCGTGAGCTTGACAGTGTTATAGCAGTGTGATGCTAAACCGGTACTCTTTTTGGAAGAACAATTACAGCAAGCAAAAACTATTTCTATGTGCTTATGGTCATGTGAGTGGCCTACTCTAAAGGAACAGTGTGTAATATTTCTAGGGATCTATTAGCAAAAATGGAATATAATATTCATAACTATGTTTTCATTAGTGTATAATCACCTGAAAGTAATAATCTTGTTTTTTGTTTTAGCTTAGATTGAGTCCTTCATATCTACCAGCCCGTTCTCATTACCAGGGCGTCAAATACTGAGGCTTTGTCACAGCCGCCGGCGTTCGCACAAGGCACCCATTAGCGCATGAAACGCACCGGGCGTTCCAGTAACTACAATGTAAACCCATCCGCTGCAACAGTAAACGCTCCGAGAAAGCGCGCCGGGAGTGTGGTGATTTAGTTTAAAGAGCAAAAAGACACTCACCAGGTGGGTGGGAGTTGGATGTGTTCAACAAACACAAGGCTTTCATCCAGGAGACCGCTGTTCGTGTCCCGTGCGTCACGTTACAATCAGCTGTTCGTTTGTGTCCCGTCACAATATTCAGTGTCATTTTCACTGTTCAAACGTAGTAGCTTTAAGCCCAACCATGTAGTTCTTTCCTAAACCTAAGTGGTTTTGTTGCCTAATCCTAAAGTGACGCCAAGGGGTGTGACAAAGCGGTGGTATGTGACGAGTTGAGATGAGAACGTGTTGTATCTATTTAGGGAGACGGAACAGACAAACCAAACACTGGCTCTAAAGAGAGACTTTCACATTTTTACGTTACCTGAAGGCCACAGTAGTTCTACGTCACACTTGTGAAACTGCGGTAAAGTGAGCCGCAGAGTGCAAAACGGTGTTACCGCCAGCCATCGTCTGACTTCCGTTGCTCCTAAAGTAGTGTTATGATGATGGCCTCTGAGCGAGCGTTACCACGGTTTTGCACTCGGCGGCTCACGTTACTACAGTCTTGGAAAGAGGAGTGTGCGGAGGGTTATTCAGCTGCAACCAAACCACTAGAATACTACACCAAATCCTACACACTGAACCTTTAAGACTGTTTTAAGACTTGACAAAATGTGAACCTATCCTCTGATAAAGCTCACGTAAGCTGTATTGAATAACCATAACAGTTTGTGTAGGTGTCTCTTTGGAGTTGCATCTCAGTTTTTACTGCTTCACTAAACTAACAGATTATTTTTCACTCTGACACACTTCTTACAGATAAGTATGTGCAGCAACACCAACACCACCAACATCACCAACGCTAGTTGCAAAGTGGAAGACCTTCAGGGTTTGGCTTACAGTGCTGTGTTTCTCCTGGGTTTCCTTGTCAACGCTGCTGCTCTGCGTGCCTTCATTGCCAAACGACACTCCTGGACAGACACCCACATCTACATGCTCAACCTGGCTATAGCCGACTCTGCCCTCATCCTCTTCCTGCCCTTTAGGATCTGGGATGGCTTCTTCTGCCTGCCCAAGACTTTCTTATGTACTTTCCTTGTGAACACACATTACATCAACATGTACGCCAGCATCCTGACCACCACGGCCATCAGTGTCCATCGCTACGTAGTTATAAGGTTCCCACTGCAGGCCAGATCATGGAGGAAGAAGAAACAGACAGCTTTTGCTGTGTGTTTGGTCATTTGGGGACTTCTTGTGACAGTATGTGTTATATTCAGAGAGGATAATTACCCCGAAAAACTCTGGACCTGTTATGAAAGATGTAAAGATGGCCCACTTCGTGTTCACTTTGTTGTCACCCTGGTATTTCTAGGCTTCCTCGCTCCACTGCTCGTCGTTCTCTTCTGTTCCAGTCGCATCATCTGTATTCTGTCAAAGGGGGATGACAAGTCAGAGGAAAAGAAAAACACCATTGGCATCGTAACAGCAAACATGATTGTGTTCATTGTCTGCTACACACCGATCCATATTGGCTTTGTTGTCAACTTCTTTTACATACCACCTGACAACTGGCAATTTAAATACTTACCACCACACATGTATTTACTCGTATCTGAATGGATCGCCTCCACAAACTGCTGTTTTGATTCCGTCAGCTATTATTTTCTATTGAAACAGTTTTATTCATAAGTGAGTGCAGTACACGCATTTATGTATCACTCTTTTAGACTGCACTATGTAAAATAAATGACATTGTTAAAGCGGTACTCCACCTATCTTACACATCATGTTCAGTTCACTGGTTATAGTACTACGTAGCTTGTATAATGAGCCTCTGGGGGGAAAATGACCTTGGTGATGTCATCAGGGTTGACTTGGGCTTGAGACTTAACATTTTTGACATAAATGGCACCAAAACCACTTAGTTGCAACATGGTTGGGCTTAAAATTACTTTGTTTTTACAGTGCAAATGTGACTGGACGCCGTGAACATGGGACGCGAACAAAAAGCTGATTGTAAAGTGAAAATGAAACGTAACGCACGGAACACAAACAGCGGTCTCCTGAATGAACGCCTTGTGTTTATTGTTCCCATCCACCTCCCCTCCCACCCGCCCTGAGTGTCTCTTTTGCTCTTTAAACTACGTCACCACAGCACTTTCCCTGAGCGTTTACTGTTGCCGCGGATGGCTTTACGTTGTAGTTAATGAAAAGGCCGCCGCATCTCCTAAGGGGGCCTTGTGCAGTGGTATCGAACACCGACAGCTGTGACAAAGCGTCGGTATTTGACACCCTGGGAATGAGAACGGGCTGGGTGTGGGGTTTGAAAGGAGTGGGCATTTAGAAGGCAGGGAGGGTCATATGAAAGATGCTTTTGAGTTGCATTATGGGAATTGTAGGATGGAGCTTGGTACATTCTAGGGACTAAAAGTCGTGATATCTCGACCTCTGCTGCTTCGTTTTGGACCATTTACTTATATTATTCTGTTTCTTGTGAGTCCTCCAAGTTTTTGGAAGCGCAAGACAAAAACACTGGAGTACCCCTTTAAATTTGCAGCACTATGGCTATAAATATCATTTGACATTTTTTTGTGATTTATTCTAATGAAATGTAGGCTATGTAAAAATGAACTTTTCAGCTGTGGCTCCTCGGTTCCCAATTTGTTAATTGTACAGTTGATTTGTTAATATAGGTATTTTATTTAAAGTACTCATTCGTATATCATTATCAGTATGTACAGTGGCAGAACAGAATTTAACTTAAAGCAGCAGTGGGTAGAAATGGAGCAAATATGATTTAAAAAAGTTATTTTTATAAAACGGTCTCTATATCCTGACGGTAGTGCATGAGACAGGTAATCTGAAAAAAATCTGTGCCTCTGTGTCCTCCGGTGCTCCTAATGGCATCTGTAAGATTTCACAGACCGGAGGAAAACAACCAATCAGAGCCGAGCTGGAGCCTGCCGTCTCTGAGCAGCTGTCAATCACTGGCGAACTCTGATCAAACGCTCAAACTAGGCAGTGCTGATCAAATATGAATCAATATTCTGTTACTATAATGCCTATTTCTCACCTCAAATGTTCTCAGAATCATCTTGTAGTGTACTGTTTAGCTGTAAAATGAGAAAGTTTGTGGAAATACCAAGCACAGCCCACCAGCCGGAGCAAACTTTCTCATTTTAAAGCTAAACAGTACACTACAAGATGTTTCTGAAAACATTTAATGCGTTTGATCAGAGTTCGTGAGTGATTGACAGCTTCCTCCGTTGAATGAACAGCCAATAGGAACACTGTCTCTCTGAAATGACCTGTGATTGGCCAAAGTCTCCCATCAAGGCTTGATCTTTTAAAGGCTGAAAACAGAGCCATGAGGAGGTGCAGAAGTCGAGTTTTCTCTCACAACACTTGAATGACAATATGCTTAAAGGTTATCATGTAATTTTTGCCCAATGATACCAAAAATATTTTGCCTACTGCAGCTTTAATCAGTTACATCTGGCTCGGCCTAAATCATCAAGTTACTGTATGAACTCTTCAGCTGCTTTAGGGATTTCCGTGGGTATGTGTGTGTGTTTTGGGGATATAAATACCTGTTATGTAACTCACTCAACCTTTAGTTGACCTTACTGCTCTCTGTATGTGATGTTCAAAGCATCATATCAAAGCAGAGAACAAGGGGCATTCTCATCTCTGGACCAGACGTCTCAACAAAACTACTGTCTGTGTCTGGCTCAGCAGCACAGACAGATGGACGTCCAGTCAATGCACACAGGCACCCTTGGGAGTTCAAGCCTTTCACTCCCTCACAGAGGCCAGGTGAACTAAGGCCAGTGTCCAGCTCCCTCTGGTGGCGAGGAAAGTAAATGCATGAAAGATTTTTTCCTCTGTCGTGAGGTTTCAAACTGCCAATCTGATGACAAACAAATGTCTCATTTATAGAAAATAAACTGCAATAATGACATACGCATTAGGCTGCTGTGAAGTAATAGAATTGCATTTGTAAATGTGTGTATATGCGTGGGCACGCGTACAATGATATGCGTTCATTTCAATGAGTGCATTTGGAACCACACTCGACAACATTAGCAGTCAATTATATAATGCCATTTAATAGCAGTACTCCAAAGATCGATGGTTATTATAACAGCAGTATCTTAGCAACTGCAAAAAAAACAACTCAGCAGGCATCAGTCAAATGAGAAGGCTCAGTTCTGGCTGAGATCAGGCCTGCAACTCTACTCTAATAACAGGAAACAGCTGAACTCAGCAGTCAGCCAAAGTCACGTAAATACTGTACATACATCTTATTCACAGCATCGTCACCGAAGAGAAAAAAACCTCACACTTCAAACACAGTCCTGTCTCAGAAGAGCATGAACGATCCCCCTCAACACCGATACACTAGACCTTCCGGGTGATTATTTACACTATTCACAAATGATACAGCTCCTTTTTCAAAATGCAAAACGAAAAGAGAAAAGTTTTTGTGCTTTTCCTTATTACTGCACAGTATAATGACAATAAACAAAAAAGTGAGTACATTCATTCACTCACGATGCTGACGAGTATTTTTCAAGATCCTCCAGTATGGCAGTTGACGGACAGACGATCACTAGAACAAGACGAAAAATGAGATAACGCAGTGTTCCCTCGCAGCGTTTCGGTCCATTTGAAGGTGTGCTTATGAACTACTTCCATATAAATCATTATCATTACATATTCTGGAATAAACACGGCTCATGTCATGGCATCAGTGAATGCGTTACGGTACAATCATAAAGGGCATGACAAAGTGTCTCATTCTTACATATTTACAGTATATAAGTGTGACATGATAGTAGTTTATAAACAGACCCTCAGACACTGCTGGTAGCATCCAGACAGACAGACAGACAGACAGGGGGAGCTGAAACAAAATGATTTCAACAGTACAAGCCGACATCTAAATAAAAAAATAATATATAACATTCAGCATGTAAAGGTCGAAGGCATACATATCACAAGTATACTGCAATAAGTGGCAGTACACGCAGGTGCACCGCTGACTGAAATGGTCTTCATGGCACTTTAAAACAAGTTTTTTTGCTTCAGTAATCAGGCATCAGTAAATCATTCATGGTTTTGGCACACAGATGAAAAAAAAAATGGTGATTTCAATCTTGATATGAAAACAGATTTTCATACATTAATAGCTATAATGACATGATACATGTTTGTTTTTGTTTGCAAGCTAGTGCCTGATATTTTTTTTTTGGAGTTACATGATCATTTTTATCTAAATTAAAGTTTACTATGTACAGATAAACCATATATTGCTGCTCGCCACGAGGTCAGAGCAAAACCAGCGTTCATTTGCTCACTGACTGACTGGGACCGAGCGCCTAAATCAAGTCATCTGGTCAGTTATAACAAATTCTCGGCGTCGTTTTCATCAAGTCTTACTTGCTTTTTGCTTCCGTCTTCTTTATCTTGTCACTTATTTTATGACTTCCATCTCCTCGCTAACACGCTCGCACCATGTTGTGTTGATCTAAACGCCGACTGGACACTTTGATGGGCTGAATATATGGTCCCATTTCCCTGCTGGGAACATTTCCATTACCCCTATTGGCTTTGAGTTAGGCCAGAGGTTTCAATCATCGCCACTGTAGCTGTCACTAAGTTCTGTATCACGTCTGTGGGACCTTGACCCACTGTGGGCTTGAGGGGAAGTTTTACCCAATAAAACCGGACTGTGTTCTATAATTCAGCATTAATGAATGTGTGTGTGTGCGTGTGTGTGTGTGTAAAAACCCTAAGGTGACAGTGAAGGACAAGGCGTTCAGATATTGCAGTGCATTCACTTTAAATCCTCTAAAACACCTCTCCTTTCCGTCCAGCTCTGACACAAGTCAGTCCAGTGTTTCGGGTGCAATCTCCCCAGATGTCCTCGTGGAATTATTGGTCATTAAAGAGTACATGGGAGGCAAACGAATAGAGCGATGGACGGCAGAGATGCCGTCATTACAGAGAGCATGCGGTTGGCAGAAATAGTGCTGACATTTCAGTCCTGCACTCTGCTCTCCAAAGATGTGAGTTATGGTCCCGTATCCCTGTGAGACAGGTTAGAGGCATTTGGCACACACGCGTCGTGCTTCTCGTACACATAGAATACTAAATACCCTCCGTCACCTGTACAAAAAACATGTCTGCATCTACTGCGTGTGTGTGTAGCCAAGAGGAAGAGAGAGAAACAGAGAGAAGGATTTCCTCATCATCCATTAGATTTGTGTTTACAGTCAGAATGACTTCAGTTTTTTTGTCTGATGAGTCGCCTGCAGCTTTTAGGTTGCTCAGATTTTCGCAATTTCACTTCAAGTACCTAGTTGGCAATCAGACCAACAGGTAATATAGAGGAGAACAGATGGGTGGCAGCCTTGTTAATGTTATCCAAGAGGGAACAAGCATCCCACTCCTGTAGCAGTATTTGACTGCAGCCTCAGTTAATCTGCACAGAGAAGGCAGCCTCTAAGTGCCATGTCCATCTTTGTCTCCGTCGTCTCTGCCCTCCTGTTCTGCTGTCTTTCTTTCTTTCTTTCTTTCTTTCCTTCTCCTCCATCCTCTCTCCTCCCTCATCCCGCTGAGTAGCAGGAGAGAGAGGCAACTCTGCAATGCAGACACAGCAACAACCTCAGTCCATCTGACCAATTAGTGTGAGCCAGGATATGAGTGGCAGACCCAGCAGCCAGTCATACAGAGAGACTCGTCATGGGGGGAAAGGGGGGGGTGGGGGGGGGATTGCCTGAGAGACTGACAGAGGAGATCAGAGGGGCTGAATGACAAATAAAGATGTAGGAAAAAGAGAAGGGAAGGGAGAGGGGGATGGATAGAATGAGGGGAAAAGAGAGATCTGTGTAAATAAAACAGAGAGAGCTCTGGACATGGAAAAGCTCCCGTCCACTTCATTTCCTCAAGAGTCACTGGCCAGTCTGAGTCCTGTCACTGCAGTTCTTCTTACTCATCAGCTGGCTGAGATCCACCAGCTCGCCCAGCTCCCCTCGCTCCAGGGCCCCTCTCAGCAGAGCCCTGCTCAGCGCGGGGTTGTGTTGGTGTTGGTGTTGGTGTTGGTGTTGGTGTTGGTGTTGCTGGGACACGTACGCCTGGCCACTGGGGGCGGGCATGGAGGGTGGAGGCATGGGGACGGGGACCATGCCGTGGCTGCTGAGGATGTATCCTTCCGGGGCTGGCCAGCGCAAAGGCAACGGCTCGCCATACTCCATGGGGGCGCTGGGTGCTGAGACCACCCTCCGACGCTCGGGCGAGTCCTGGGGGGTCATGGGGTACACGTATTCTCCCGCAGACTTCCGGAGAGGGGCTTTGGGCGTCCCCTTCATTCCCTTTTCTTGCTTGCTCAGGCAGACGTAGTGCTGGCGTGGCGTGTCGTTCCCTCGGCCCTCCCCGCCGTGTCTCCCGCCTCCCCCCTGCTGGAAGAGTCTGGTGGTCAGGTAGACGGAGGAAGGGATGCGGCAGGGTGAACCCAGACCCACGGAGCCTCCCCCCAGGTACGTCTGGCTGGTGTCCCACCCTCCAGAGTTGGAGTCGGACAGTCGCAGGCCTCTGCGTTTCTGCTGGGGCGTGTGCTCCGGGGTCGGCAGGAAACCCGGGTCGAGCTCTCCCGACTTCACCCAGCCGTTGGGCATGACAAACAGGGTCTCCCCGCCCTGAGTGCAGGGGCGCTCCCCGCCTCCCTGCCGCGTCACGCTGAGCACGGAGCCTCCCATCCCACCGCCGTTGGTCAGCAGGCCTCTCTCACGCCGCTGGATGGAGGACTGGGAGGCGTTGGCGTGGCGGCGGTTGGTGGGCTTGTGGGCCATGATCCAGCAGACGGCGAGGCCGGAGAGCGCCGCCCCGATGGTGAACGCGGACACTGCGGACGCCACGAGCAGGTTGAGGGAGACCAAGCTCTCCGGTTCAATCAGCAAACTCTGCTGCAGAATTCCTGAAGATTAAGAAACACGATTATGAAGATGACATTTAGCAGAACATCCTCTCTCTCAATGTCTGTCCACAGGGTGCAGTTTTAAACTATCATTATTATTACACATAGAGCTATTCTGCTACTTCTACTTAGTGCTTTTCCCCTCACAAGATATCATGTATCATAATAAATCAATAACTACAATAACACTCATAATTGGTGATCATGGGGTTCAGCATTATGATGATCGTGTTTAAAAGGAGCCTCTCTCCAGTCTGGCCTTGGGGCTCCACAGGCTCCAGGTTCGGAGAGGCCTGCACTTGTCATCAGCACAGCTCCGACCACAGCAGCTGAGTCTCCTTTTCTCCTCACTCCTCTCCTCACACTTTCCATCCTGCAGCCCGGTCAGTGAGTCTCTCCTCTCCTCTCCAGCATACCATTACCTCAGTGTTTCCACCCAGCTCTAATCACTCCCATCTGCAGACACAGCAGCACATGCCTGTCCCTGGCTCGGCCTCTGCTGCGCTTTCACTGAGTCCGTCAGGTCTGCAGCCTGGCATCACTGACTTCTACCGCTATCAGTTTCTAAGTGCAGGTTAAACACTAGAAGCCCATTCATCAGTTTAAAACAAATGAGTGTGATGAGGGCTTGGTATGTGCTCTTTTTCCGTTTGGAAATTCAGATCTAAGTGGAGTTTATGACTCTGAAACTGGCCTAAAACAGGCGGAACAGTTCAGAAAGAATCTGCTGGAGAGGAAATGCCTTTTTTTTTGTTTCCACTGACTTTGTGAATTTCAGAGCAAGGTTCAAAGAGGCCCTCTCTGGCGCTGCTGCAGTGACATCTGAGCCTCTCAACAGAAGTGACAATCAATGTTTTATGCTAAGCTATTTCCAGCTACCCTCGGTCATTCCTCTCTCAGATGTTCAGCTTTGAGAGAACAAAGTCTGGTGACCAGGAGGATGTTGCACTTCCCATCCTGCAGTCTGGTGGTATTGTCTACCAGCAGTTACACCTCTCACATCCTCCCTAATGAAACCGTCTCACGCTGTGAGCGTTTTAACCTGTAGGCAGTGTGGTTGAAACCAAAACCCCAGTTCGACTCCCACCTGATTCAGCTCTGAAAAAAGACACCAAAACACTCAGTTGCTTATATCACAATTGAGTGGATCTTGCCGAGCTGCGGATGGAAATCACATTATACCTATAATTAAAATAAAATGTGCTAAATTACAGAAATGGTCTCAAATATTCTCTCCCTTGATACTATCTGAACAAAATGTTCAGTGACAAGCAGATAGGTGTAATGAGGGATTGAGCCACTAGGCGGAGCCTGCCCTCAGTCTGCTGTACGCAGCCACAAGCATCCATGTCATAGTGCTGCAACCTACCATCACAGTCTCCTAGATGGGAGGTGGTGTTTCCATATTCCACATCTTGTTGAAAAGGCAGCCTGCAGTCACAGAGAGATCAGCACATCAGAGACTTCAATATTTCTCTTATATACAAACAGAATACAGTAGGAAACGTGCCGTTATAGTGCCCCATTATATACAGTTATGTCATCTGTCATGGTTGAATGTTTACAGTCTAACATAACAGAAACAAATGAAGTTATATCTGATTTAAAATAACTCATAAATGTAAAAAAAATGTCTTTTTTTATGAACATGTTCACATTTACATAGAGAATTGTACATTAATGGGGACATTTGTTGATGGTAATCAATCAAATTGATATGGCACATATCTATGTTTCATCCAGTGTAATGGGATACACTATTGATCCCATTATTGATTTTCTCTTTTTGCTTTCCGTCCCTCAGGGAGGTCAGAGGTCAGGGTCAGCCATACAGATGATGATGATGGGAGCAGGAATCAGGGATTGCGATACTGGGTACAATGTTTGACTATGATACAGATACCATTAATCCTTCAGGATAATGCTAGTAATTCTTTTGAAACTATTATTATTAGACGCTAAAGGTTGGTATTTAATACTGGATATCATGCTAAATCAAATACTAATCACCAACACATCTTTACTGACTTAATTAGCTTACAAAATAGTAGTTTACATATTCATAACGTTATTTTTAATCTACTACATTTAAAAAATGATACCATTATTGTACAGTTTTACTTATGCGTCCAGCCTAAAATGAAACACAGACAGATGGAGGGTGTGTGCTGCGGTTCAGAGTCTGTTCATTGGCACTAACACGAACTGTTTAAGTGCAGATAGACCAGAATTGCATTATATTACTATGAGAGCATCAAACACATTAATAAGTAAAAAAAGAAACATTTTACACTTAACTAATTCATATTAAACTAGTTTAATATGTATGGACACCATATGTAGATCCAGTGTAGTGGCTTCTTTTAAGTAAATTTAAAATATTTACCAGTGTTTTTTTTTTTTTTTTTTTAATTTTTACATATATTTACTTATTTATTTATAATTTTCTTCTTTATTGCAGGGACGATTCATAAGATCAGACCTTTAATGAGAAAGTGACGTGTGTACAGTGAAGGGCGTAGGTAGGAAATTTTGAGCTTCAAACACTTAATTTCCTGCAGTCTGGTGAATTTTTATGCACCCATTTCTGCCTTTTCTGTATCAAGTTATGGTGGAAATGTCTTTATTTATGTAAAGGACAACACAAAATTCAGGCACCAGGTGACAATTCAAAATATTAACAAAAAGATGATGGAATATAATGCAGTAAGGCTCTCAGTCATTCTGTATTGCTTTTTACGTCATTTTATACAGTGACATCAAGTTTCAAAAAAATGGTCTCACTACACTATATGAAATGGCGACTATGGGGACTAACAGCATCACACATGAATGCATTTGGGCTCATTGGATCCACAAGAGTCTCAGTTTTACAGTCATACCCAATTCATGTAATTCCAAGACTGTTTAGGGACCCCAGTACGCAGATATATTCAAATACACCATTTTTAGAATAGGCGAAAATAACACTACATGCATAGAACTGCATGGTTTTTGCCCAAAACTGCATGTGATTATCATAAAGTGGGCATGTCTGTAAAGGGGAGACTCGTGGGTACCCATAGAACCCATTTTCATTCACATATCTTGAGGTCAGAGGTTAAGAGACCCCTTTGAAAATGGCCATGACAGTTTTTCCTTGCCAAAATTTAGCCCAACTTTTGAGCATTATTTAGCCTCCTTCCCGACAAACTAGCATGACATGATCGTTACCAATGGATTCCTTAGGTTTTCAAGTTTCATATGCTACCAATATATCTTCACTCTAGCGTTACGACTGAGTCCGCTATAGCCTCTTAAAGATCGTAATGTCGGCGGTCACAGAGGGTTTGATAATTATTTTTTAGGGGTGCTGCGATAAAATTTAGGTGTCTTTGAGCACCCTAAAAAGAGTCTAAAATCGCCCCTCCTTTATTGTATTGCCCAAAGTTTGATTTCAATTACTGAGCAACAAGTGTCGTCCACTTTATTTCTGTTTCTTTTGTTTTCTTACGTGTGTAACTACTGTATGTACTTAATTCTCCTTGAGGGGGCATTGTGGAATAAACAAAAATCTTAAGTCAAGCCTGCAGATCTTTAAGCATTTTTTCTACTTATTTTACGTGATAAAGTGAAGTACGTATTCAACATTAGCTTCCTTGCCACAAGAATGTTGTAACTTTGCCAATAAAACTCTCCACACATAATAACTTGTCCTGAGTCTGCAGGCAGCAGGTCTGCAGAGGTAGGAAACTTTCACAGGTTGGTTAGTGTATGTGTGTGTGTGCGTGTGTGAATGTGTGTGTGTGTGTGCGTGTGTGTGTGTGTTGTCCTCACCGTGTGCCTGGTCTCAGGAAGGAGCAGGTGCTGCCTCTGGTCCAGCCACAGTACGGGTCCCTGGAGGCGAGACAACTCCTACACACCAATCAAAATAAAAAGTTAAGAAATACTGAGTGCTGACCTGATTCTCACAGCGGCCGTTTTTTTTACCATTTTAGCAGGAAACTCTCTCTGGGAAACTTAGAGAAAATCAAACCTGGGAACAAGTATTACAGCTATGAATTTAGCAGGGAAGTTAGCTTACTTACTGTCTGTCTGGTTAGCATGGTAACTAGTTAGCGGGCCATTAGAACCCTAAAATATGACAAACTGTTTCTCCCTATGGACTCATGATATAGTATTTATGTGATATGTTTTGAAATGTAATATGCGGAACACTGTTCAAATCATAAATCCTCATCTGGTATTCATCTTCATACACAGCAGTCACACACACATACTGAATCTGTTGCTACTTTCTTTCTTTATTTTCCTGTATCCAACTGTGATGTACGGCTGCTGTGGGAATCAGATTCACAGTGTGGGGGTTCTACTTCAAAAGATCCTCCCCATATGTGCGGTAATAAACGAATGCCCTCTTGGTATTCATAATAAATCATCCATTTTTATTACAACCTTAGATCAAGACGATGCTGAAGCCTCTTGTGTCGAGTTAAATATTATTTCCCAGGGATAAAATTCTCCCGAAATATACAAGCTAGCTGTAGTTTGACAAACACACATGCCATCTATCCCTCACTGATTGAAACATTTGCATTATATTTTATTAGGACAACTGTACTAATAAGGAGTGAGGGATAAAAAACAAAAGTTGGCCAGTAAGTCGTACCTTGGCTAATGGCCACTACTACATTAAAACTGACCTAATTATCATACAAAGAAATATTGAGTGGATGAAAAATACTCTCCAGGTGAGTGTGTGTCACTTACTTCATGCAGCGTGAGTGCAGGTGGCAGCGAGACGTGGGTACTCGGACCAGACAGGAGGGGAAGGCCAGCAGCAGAGTGTGACTGGGCCGGTCCAACGACAGAGACAAGAGCTGACGAGCCTGAGGAGAGTCCTCGCCACACCTGGAGACAGCGAGACACAGGAGTGTGAAGACTGGAGGCAAAGGGTTAGGAGCCAACAGAGGGAGGTCAGTGTACGCCTTTTTGGCCTCAAGTCAAGTTGTGACAGGGTCAAAGGCCTCATCAGCAGACTGTTTATCTATAGGCCTGCCCAGAGCTGCGTGATGGGAAGAAATAAACTCACTTTGGTGTTTGCTGCCAGTGGATGAAGCCAAAATCTAGATTTTTCTGGTCGGGTCTTTCACAGTAATAAACAAGACAATAATCAAATCTAAGGTTTTATGCTGCTTTAAAAGGTTGGATTACATCAAAACAGGAATAGTTTGTATAAATGATGGTCAATTCAACAACAAACAAGGTGCCTATTTTCATCATTTGGTCACATAGAGCTAAAACAGTTAGTTGATCAATCAGTATGTGACAGAGGTGTGGACTCGAGTCACAAATTTGATGACTTTAGACTCAACTTCACAAAATCAAAAAAAAACTTGACTTGGACTTAAACACCAATGACTCGTGACTTCACTCATACTTGAACCTTTTGACTTGAAAATACTTGATACCTTCCCCAAAGCTTGAAGATGAAAACATATGTTATTTAAAAAGTGTGTCACAAATTAATTTACTTCCCTTCATTTCCTGAACGTTACAGCTATTAATTCCCAGCAAGTCGACACTTAATTCCCCCAGATCCACCTTGTTTGAACCAATCCGACAGCATCCAATCAAGTTGCAGGAGAAAACCATGAAGAACTTATGTTACGTTACTGAGCGCCAGTTGGAAAAAATGATACCAAAGATAATTTGTCTGCGAACAAAAACTACGTGATGGTCAACAAAAAACAAATTGCAGTATGCAAAACATGCAGGTCGAATATTAGACGGAGACGCAAATGGCATTACATTTGGTGAAGAGCGCATTATGACTTGTTTAGGACTCGAAACTCAAAGCTTAGGACTTGAGAGTTGTCAGTCTTGACTTGGGACTTGAGTGCAAAGATTGAGACTTACTTGTGACTTGCAAAACAATGACTTGTTCTCACCTCTGGTATGTCAGTTGACAGGGAACTATTTATAGCTAGATCATTTTTCAAGCTCAAACTCCACATATCCTCAGTTTTCAGCCTCTCAAATGTGCACATTTTTAAACGCTTTTCTTTGGATCTTTTGGTTTTGGACTGTTGTTCGGATCATACAAACAATTTGAATAATAACCTTGGACTTTATAATGGACAGTTTTTGGACAAAATTGTTATTATATTAATGTGTGAATAATTGTCACATTAAGAATCAAGATAAGAATGATTCACAGTTGCAAACCTAAAATCAAACTCTTTAACTATATATGTGAATATAACTGTAATAGATATGGTCTAATAAGCAACTGAGGAGTCTTTTACTCTAAGCTGCACTTCAAACATGTTAAAATCAAATATATAAAATAAGTATAATTGAAGACAGTTCTTGGGTGAACTGTCGCTGCTGCTCTCCAGTTCTCAAACAGAGGCAGGCAGCGGGAGACTTGATCTAATTGGAGCAACATGTCAAAATGTATAACTTAATAGAGATCAAGGACAAATATGTCTCGACTCCTACTCACTTCTCTGGGTTGAATCCTTCCACCTCCTCCAGAAACACGCTGCCGTGGGAGACAGAATCTCCGCTGGAGATCATTAGAAACTTCAGGATGGTTCCTCGGGTAGAGCCCAGGAACAGGACCGTGCGGTTCTTATGGGGACCAGCTTCAGTGTCCACCACCATGGATGTCAGCTGGTACCTAGACACATAGATAGTGAAAACACGTTTTTTCATAGTCAATCAATATAAAACACATTTTCAATCCTTCCTACAAGCTATGATGCATATTTTCAGATTCATGCTTCCCATTTTCATGCCATAAAAAGTTCTGCATGGGCGCTATCAAACAAGTGAGTCAGTACCGTCCCATAGTCTTGACTACCCAGGGTCTGTGCCCCAGCAGTGGAACGGTCTCGTCCATCAGTGGGTGGGTCTTCACGAAGTTCAACACCTCATCCGGCAGCGTGGTAGAGGAGCTAAATCTGGATCCCTGCACTGCACATCCCCCTGGTCTGCAGGCAGAGGAAGAGTCAGAAAAGTGAGAGATAGATAGGAAAGAGAGCGATTGAAGTCCAGAGAGAGCAAGAAGAAAAGAGCCAGAGGAGTTCTTTTAGCGGCTGCTAGAGGCTGTATTAGAATATTTGCTGAATAGTAGTGAAGTTGCAGTGTGATTGACAGTTGGAGCTTATAGCAGGGGAGTAAGTAGACTATATATGTGAGACAGATGCTCAGTAAAGCAGCACTGCAGTATTTTGCCAAAGAACAGCTCACATAACACTTTGCATAACAATACCTCGGTTTAGGCACCGCTTCCTCCGGGACAGGAGTCCAAATAGACTCTGGGGATTTCTGCTCTTTAAACCGGCCCTCAAAGACATGAGCGAGCTGCTGCATGTCAAACACGCACACCGCAGAGCCAGGGATGCTACCGTAGAAAAAAACAAAAATAAAACAGCGATGAGAAAAATAAGTGTTCGTTTGTGTGCACATTTGTGTGCATCTCTGTACCTGTTTGGTGGCGTGGAGAAGAGCCCCAGGATGACGTCTCGTCCCTGCATGTGAATGATGCCGCTCGTGGCGTGCAGGAGGTTGAAATAAAAGTGTGAATCTCCCGGGACGGAGCAGTTGAGCCGCGCCTTCAGGAATGTGGTCCACTGCTTCTCAAGGACGCGCTGAGAGCCTCCCAGGTCTGCCTTACACACCCGAGCCACGCGGGACACCATCACCTGGAATAAAACAAGCAAGGTTTAGTAAAATGGAGGGATAAGAAAGAAAGACAGAAAGAAAGACAGAAAGTAAGGAAGTAAGAAAGTAAGGAAGGACAGAACGAAAGTAAGTAAGAAAGAAAGAAGAAAGTAAGTAAGTAAGTAAGTAAGTAAGTAAGTAAGTAAGTAAGTACGTAAGAAAGAAAGAAAGAAAGAAAGAAGAAAGGAAGGAAAGAAAGATAGTAAGAAAGAAAGAAAGGAAGTAAGAAAGAAAGTAAGAAAGAAGAAAGGAAGGAAATAAAGAAAGAAAGGAAGGACAGAACGAAAGTAAGTAAGAAAGAAAGAAGAAAGTAAGTAAGTAAGTAAGTACGTAAGAAAGAAAGAAAGAAAGAAAGAAGAAAGGAAGGAAAGAAAGATAGTAAGAAAGAAAGAAAGGAAGTAAGAAAGAAAGTAAGAAAGAAGAAAGGAAGGAAATAAAGAAAGAAAGGAAGGACAGAACGAAAGTAAGTAAGAAAGAAAGAAGAAAGTAAGTAAGTAAGTAAGTACGTAAGAAAGAAAGAAAGAAAGAAAGAAGAAAGGAAGGAAAGAAAGATAGTAAGAAAGAAAGAAAGGAAGTAAGAAAGAAAGTAAGAAAGAAGAAAGGAAGGAAATAAAGAAAGAAAGAGAGAAAGTAAGAAAGAAAGAAAGAAGAAAGGAAGGAAAGAATGAATGAAAGTAAGTAAGTAAGTACGTAAGAAAGAAAGAAAGAAAGAAAGAAGAAAGGAAGGAAAGAAAGATAGTAAGAAAGAAAGAAAGGAAGTAAGAAAGAAAGTAAGAAAGAAGAAAGGAAGGAAATAAAGAAAGAAAGGAAGGACAGAACGAAAGTAAGTAAGAAAGAAAGAAGAAAGTAAGTAAGTAAGTAAGTACGTAAGAAAGAAAGAAAGAAAGAAAGAAGAAAGGAAGGAAAGAAAGATAGTAAGAAAGAAAGAAAGGAAGTAAGAAAGAAAGTAAGAAAGAAGAAAGGAAGGAAATAAAGAAAGAAAGGAAGGACAGAACGAAAGTAAGTAAGAAAGAAAGAAGAAAGTAAGTAAGTAAGTAAGTACGTAAGAAAGAAAGAAAGAAAGAAAGAAGAAAGGAAGGAAAGAAAGATAGTAAGAAAGAAAGAAAGGAAGTAAGAAAGAAAGTAAGAAAGAAGAAAGGAAGGAAATAAAGAAAGAAAGGAAGGACAGAACGAAAGTAAGTAAGAAAGAAAGAAGAAAGTAAGTAAGTAAGTAAGTACGTAAGAAAGAAAGAAAGAAAGAAAGAAGAAAGGAAGGAAAGAAAGATAGTAAGAAAGAAAGAAAGGAAGTAAGAAA
>CAKAKR010024079.1:2997-19150 GCA_916700685.1 Adelosebastes latens
TTCTTATTTGATTAAATATACCAATAAAAATGTGTTTTTTCTTTACAAACTTTCAGCTGGCATTCTGGGCTTTGTTGGTAGATGTTCTGGTCATGTCTACGGCACCAGTCGGACACAGAACGTGCACGACGTTGCTCGATCCTCATGCAACATGTTGCTGTTAGAAACGGCAGTTTGACAGTTTCAAGAGATAAGATGGATCAGTTGCCCAATCTGTCACCATGACAGCTAAAGGGGATCCTCTTCCTCAGCTGAGGGGATCCTCTTCCTCTTCCTCAGAAGGTGTCGGTCTTGACGAGCACGGCGTGGCGTGCCAGGACTTATAACAGAACCCGTCCCTGTTGGTGGTAGACGGAGGTCTCCCCTCGGTATCATCCATCTGTCAAACATGAGCGCTCCCCACCGTGATGGATTTGGAACAGTCCCCCCCCTGTCCCCGTCCCCTTCTTTCTGGTCCAGTTCCCATCTCTAAGCCCTGGGGGGGGGTGTTGACAGCAGCATACGTGATGGTTGGGGTTCACATGCGTGTCCAGACTCCTGTTTCTTTCTCTTTGGTGCTGACAGGGCGCGGTTGTTTGGCGTACAGGTGAGCGTCCGTTAAAAGCAGTGTTTACCGCGCGACATCCAGCGTTTGATGTCATCAGTTTGGTCGACGGCAGAGAGCTGCTTTCATCCTGAGCATCGGGGGTTGACGGGGTTAATCTCTCTATAAGTGGGCGAGTTAGGAAAGTAAAGGATCCGTTTCACCGCTGATACACTACGGGCCGTCATCGCCAGACGTCACGCTGAGTCCAGGCTGGAAAAGTGGTTTGACTTTCCAGTCGTCGCGACCCGTCTTCTTCCATCATACTGCCTGATTCTGGATCTGAATCTTCGCTTCTCTGTAGCCTCAGGGGATTAGATTTAAAGAGTTTGGGTTCTTCCATCGACATGCTGAAGAGGTTAGTCGCCATCTAAAAGTACCAAAAGTATCAAAGAGCTCTGGCTTCCTTCCTGACACACATTCATGACGACTGCAGGTTCAACAATATAACAGAGAAACCAACACATCCTCCCAACTAACCACCAATAAAATACTGATCTGATGCTCCTTTTGGCAGAACGAGATGGTCAGTGCGTTAAATATAGTTGTTATGAAAATGATCAAGAAGTTCCAGACATAAAAATGGCTGCAACATTTGAATATGCATCACCGGTCTCACCAAATGGCGGATGAATGACGCGTTATTATACCTTTGTTGCTTTTGGCGGTCCAGGAGACCGGTGTTCGTGACCAAAAATGTTGTTGAATTATTTTAAAGTTGGGTTAGTGACGTTTATGACGTGTTTTCCGTACTTATGTTACGTTGTTTACATACTTATTTTACTTAGTTTACATACTTATTTTACTTAGTTTACGTACTTATTTTACTTAGTTTACATACTTATTTTACTTAGTTTACGTACTTATTTTACTTAGTTTATGTACTTATTTTACTTTACGTACGTATTTTACTTTGTTTGCATACTTATTTTACGTATGTATTTTACTTAGTTTACATACTTATTTTACTTAGTTTACGTACGTATTTAACTTAGTTTATGTACTTATTTTACTTAGTTTATGTTCTTATTTTACTTAGTTTATGTTCTTATTTTACTTAGTTTATGTACTTATTTTACTTAGTTTATGTTCTTATTTTACTTAGTTTACAAACTTATTTTACTTAGTTTATGTACTTATTTTACTTTACGTACGTATTTTACTTTGTGTGCATACTTATTTTACTTATTGTACATATGTATTTTACTTAGTTTACATACTTATTTTACTTACTTATTTTACTTAATTTACGTACGTATTTCACTTAGTTTACATACTTATTTTACTTAGTTTATGTTCTTATTTTACTTTACGTACGTGTTTTTACTTTGTTTGCATACTAATTTTACTTAGTTTATGTACTTATTTGACTTAGTTTACGTACGTATTTCACTTAGTTAACGTACGTATTTTACTTAGTTTATGTTCTTATTTTACTTAGTTTACATACTTATTTTAAGCCCAACTATGATGTTTTACGTAAACCTTACTAAGAGGTTTCGCTACCTAAACATAACGGCGACCATTTCATGGTAATGGGGGGCCGTTAAATGACACGTGAAAATGTCGTGCTATTTATAAACCTTCTCATGAGATCGGGTTGATATACAGTAGAATATATTTGACACATTTCTGTTCATAAGATTATTTTCCAGACTTAAAGCTACTTAAGGTGAAATTAATGGGAGAAAACTGGATTTTAATGTATTAAAAGAACGTATAAGATCCATTTCCACATTTCATTTGAAACTCAACAGAATTCTTCATATTCAAATAGTCAAACCTGTATCTTTGGCTACCTTTCCAGGTGTGTATTAATGACAAACTGAGCTCCAGATATAATGAAAATCACAGTTCAGAGCATTAGTTGCCTCCTAAGTTCAGGTCCAACCTGGATCCGCTCCACCGTGTCCGGTCTTTAAAGAGGTTGCTTGTTGTGAAGGTTCGGGGCTTCCTTCAGGAATACTCCAACATGCTTAGTTAGTTTAACTGTCCTGACAGCAGAGCTCCACATCCAACAGACTTCTTGTTTTCCCTCAGATATCATTATACCGGTATGAGCGCAGCTATGAAACGCGACTATGCGTGACAAATGGACTGTTGGGGTTAGTGGCGGTGGTCTCGGCGTAAAGGAGGCTCTGAACGCCTGCAGAGAAAACACAAGTGTGAAACGAAAGCCCTTCTCTAAACGAAACCTGGGTGGCGATGAAGTCAGATAGATAATCCTTTCGGCTTAACTTCTCACAGTCTGGACGCTGTTGACACTTTCCACAGTTGAAGATTTCAGGTTCAAACCAGAGCCGGACAGCTTTTATTTCACCCACCTGCAGCAGTGACGCTGAACTTCACCAGCTGCTTTTACTATTTCACCAGAGAAATGGGACTGTTAGCATGAAAACTGAGCTTCACATGATATTTGTGTGCGTAATCCCTTCAGGAGACAAAGCACCAGAGCAAAGCACCTGTGTTTTTACTGGTTACAATGTCCTGAAAGTACATACTTTAGTATACGACGAGTACCTGGTATTTTATTTCATCTATCTGACGGCTGATAAGAGGAAGAAGAAGAAGAAGAAGAAGAAGAAGAAGATATCACAGTAATGTGGTTCACAAATGATAATGATTTATAAAAACTGTAAACGACCCAACATATACTACAGTATTCCTTAGTCAGTTATCACAACTATTAATAATAGAGAAGACGGAGAAAAAACTCCACAAAAACAAAACAAAACAAACTATTTTGAGGATTTTTACTTAGTTTACATACTTATTTTACAAAGTTTACATACTTATGTTACTTAGTTTACATACTTATTTTACTTAGTTTATGTACTTATTTTACATAGTTTACGTACATATTTTACTTAATTTACGTACATATTTTACATATTTTACTTAGTTTACGTACATATTTTACTTAGTTTACGTACATATTTTACTTAGTTTATGAACATATTTTACTTAGTTTACGTGCATATTTTACTTAGTTTACGTACTTATTTGACTTAATTTACGTACATATTTTACTCAGTTTACATACATATTTTACTTAGTTTACGTACTTATTTTGCTTAGTTTATGAACATATTTTACTTAGTTTATGTACATATTTTACTTAGTTTATGTACATATTTTACTCAGTTTACATACATATTTTACTTAGTTTACGTACTTATTTTGCTTAGTTAATATACCTATTTTACTTAGTTTACATACTTATTTTACTTATTTTACATACTTATTTTACTTAGTTTACGTATTTATTTTACTTAGTTTACATACTTATTTTACTTAGTTTACATACTTATTTTACTTAGTTTACGTATTTATTTTACTTAGTTTACATACTTATTTTGCTTAGTTTATGAACATATTTTACTTAGTTTATGTACATATTTTACTTAGTTTATGTACATATTTTACTCAGTTTACATACATATTTTACTTAGTTTACGTACTTATTTTGCTTAGTTTATGTACATATTTTACTCAGTTTACATACATATTTTACTTAGTTTACGTACTTATTTTGCTTAGTTTATGAACATATTTTACTTAGTTTATTTACTTATTTTACTTAGTTTACATACTTCTTTTACTTAGTTTACATACTTCTTTTACTTAGTTTACGTATTTATTTTACTTAGTTTACATACTTATTTTACTTATTTTACATACTTAGTTTACAAACGTATTATATTTAGTTTACATACGTATTTTACTTAGTTTATATACTTAGTCTAGGTACTTATTTTACTTAGTTTACGTATTCATTTTACCTAATTTACGTTCTTATTTTACTTAGATTATATACTTAGTCTACATACTTATTATATAAGTATTATATTATACGTACTCCACAAAAACAAAACAAAACAAACAATTTTGAGGATTTCTGTGCCTTTTCTTTCATATTTGGGAACGTTTTGGATGGGAGGACTGGGAGGATACACCAGTTTTTCAGTTTCTGCTCGTCCGTGACGATCCTTTTGTTTCCTTTAATAACATAATGTTTTGCTGGATGATTTAGGAACTCTGCGGACATGTTGGCTATAGATGTATGTTGGTTTGTTAACAAACTGGGACGTTTTGTTTGCACTGCCGTGTGAAAAATGTCTTTCAAACAAGACGATTTAATTGGATCTTTGAACGCATGACGAATGTTCTCAGAGAATTAGAAGTCATCAGATGTCTTGTAAACGTGGGCGTTTGTTGTGTTGTGTGGGTGGTGATTGACACCAGAGGTCAACCCTCCGCTACTCAACCCTTTCACATGAAAACACCCACTCCTCTGTGTGTTGGTTGGTACTCACTGATCCCAGAGCTGCTCTGTTGACGGGCTGCTCCACCGCCGTCGGGCTGCCGTTGGTTTGTCAGCACGACGGCCTTGAACTCGACGTAAACCGCTGCAAGCATCCAAAGAAAGAAAACAGTGTTAGCATGAACGCTTCAGTATAGTTTTAGAATACAAAATACACAATTTCACTGTCACTTCTCACGTAGTTGTTGTTTTATGTTCGTGATTTGTTGCATTGAAGACAGAAAACACTGTAGTCAAACGGACTGTGAAGTGGATTGTTTTTACTTGTTTAACTGCAACAAACATGGCAACAGGAAAGAAACTAAGTAAAATAAGTATGTAAACAAAGTAAAATACATATGAAGTAAAATAAGCATGTAAGCAAAGTAAAATCAGTATGTAAATCAAGTAAATTAGTATGTAAACTAAGTAAAATAAGTATGTAAACTAAGTAAAATAAGTATTTAAACTAAGTAAAATAAATACGTAAACTAAGTAAAATTAGTATGTAAACTAAGTAAAATCAGTATGTAAACTAAGTAAAATTAGTATGTAAACTAAGTAAAATAAGTATTTAAAATAAGTAAAATAAGTATTTAAACCAAGTAAAATAAAGATGTAAACAAAGTAAAATAAGTATGTAAACTAAGTAAAATAAATACGTAAACTAAGTAAAATATGTACGTCATAAGAACGGAAAACATGTCACAAACATCACTAAAATAACTCACTAGCTGTGAGTGTAGCATATTTTCGTGGCGTTTACACTGCAGTCAGTACAGACTAAATGGCGTACACATGACTTTATGTCATTTTCATCTTCTTTTTTATCTTTACAGTGTGCCACATGTGTTTAAAACACTGTCTTATTCCTCAAATCAATCAATGCTATCCCTTTTAAAATTATGATTTCATTAGCAGCCATATAAATCAAAGAGAATATGTGTGAATTTGTGTATAAAAAGTCTGGTTGAAGTAGCTTAAAAAGCCCAGTTTTGTTCCTGCGCAGCCTGTGAGGGGTACCAAACCTCAGAGCAGTGGGTGTACATAATTTATGTATAATTCAAGCTGTTAAATGTCCCTCTAAGCATGCAAAGGGACCTGACTATAGCCCCTCTTTAGAGCGTCCGTCACAAACATTATTAATCAGCTCTCCATTCTCACAGGCCTCTGCTCCGGCCGGAGACAATGGGCTAAATGAATCCCAGCGCACGGAGCTTGGGAATGGCTCTGCTGCACATACAGTAATCATCAATCATCGGCTGGATCTATTGTCAGGACGCTGAGAGCGCGACCCCGACGCCGCTGCCGTTAAAGCCTCCGACCTGGGAATGTGAGCTATAATAACATCAGCTAAACCACTCAAATAGAAATGAAAAGGTTTCTGGAGCTCAAAAGTTGTGTAAATTACTTTACTTTTAAGTATACTTTAAGTGTATGAATATTAATCTTTGAGTTTACATATAAGTTGTATTTTATAAAACTACTATTCTACTACTTCTAACTGTACTACACGTGAACGTAGGTATACTGTTAGTTTACTAGTTATATACTTGTAGCCCGCTTTTTAGTTAATGAAAGTACATCAAAAAGTAAGCATCAGCCAAGTATACTTAGACTTTTCTGCATACTTGTCAGTAGAAGCCAAGTCTACTTAGACTTTTCTGCATACTTGTCAGCATAAGCCAAGTATACTTAGACTTTTCTGCATACTTGTCAGTAGAAGCCAAGTCTACTAGACTTTTCTGTGTACTTGACAGTATGAGTCAAGTATACTTAGACTTTTCTGTATACTTGTCAGTAGAAGCCAAGTCTACTTAGACTTTTCTGCATACTTGTCAGCATAAGCCAAGTATGCTTAGACTTTTCTGCATACTTGTCAGCAGAAGCCAAGTCTACTTAGACTTTTCTGCATACTTGTCAGCATTAGCCAAGTATACTTAGACTTTTCTGCATACTTGTCGGTAGAAGCCAAGTATACTTAGACTTTTCTGCATACTTGTCGGTATAAGCCAAGTCTACTTAGGCTTTTCTGCATACTTGTCAGTATAAGCCAAGTAAACTTAGACTTTTCTGCATACTTGTCAGTAGAAGCCAAGTATACTTAGACTTTTCTGCATACTTGTCAGTATGAGTCAAGTATACTTAGACTTTTCTGCATACTTGTCGGTATAAGCCAAGTATACCTAGACTTTTCTGCATACTTGTCAGTATAAGCCAAGTCTACTTAGACTTTTCTGCATACTTGCGGTAAAAGCCAAGTATACTTAGACTTTTCTGTATACTTGTCAGTAGAAGCCAAGTCTACTTAGACTTTTCTGCATACTTGTCAGCATAAGCCAAGTATACTTAGACTTTTCTGCATACTTGTCGGTAGAAGCCAAGTATACTTAGACTTTTCTGCATACTTGTCGGTATAAGCCAAGTCTACTTAGGCTTTTCTGCATACTTGTCGGTATAAGCCAAGTCTACTTAGGCTTTTCTGCATACTTGTCGGTAGAAGCCAAGTATACTTAGACTTTTCTGCATACTTGTCAGTATGAGCCAAGTATACTTAGACTTTTCTGCATACTTGTCAGTATGAGTCAAGTATACTTAGACTTTTCTGCATACTTGTCAGTATGAGTCAAGTATACTTAGACTTTTCTGTATAAATATAATATATTTGTTAATATAAAAGAAAAGAAATGTAAGAAGATCTAAGAGCTGATTTGTAGGTTGGAGTCTAACACGTGCTAAAACTTCTATGAGGTTTGGTTGATGACTGTTTCTCTCTGAGTTTCTGAGTGGACGTAAGGAGGCCAGGCAGCAGCGGAGGACAGATTTAGACTCGTCCTCAGAGGTCAGTGGACGGGGACGGGTGGAGCGACAGGTAACTCAGTCAAGCTGGTAATGAAATGAAGCTCGCCTCTGGGCTGGAAGGGACGGAGAGCGTTGCCAACGCCGTCACCGCCCGGCGCTCTCCGTCCACCTGACATCAGTACGTCATACTGTACCGGGGTCAGTGCAGCAGGGGGACGAAGACAACCTCAGATTAGAGAAGTTTAAAGTAGTAGTAAATTAATAAATTATTATCTAAAAATGTGCATTAAAGACTGTAAATTATAATCTAAAAATGTGCAAAAATGTGCATTAAAGATTGTAAATTATATTCTAAAGATGTGCAAAACATGTGCATTAAAGACTGTAAATTATAATCTAAAAATGTGCAAAAATGTACATTAAAGACTGTAAATTATAATCTAAAAATTTACAAAAAGTGCATTAACGACTGAAAATCATAATTTAAAAATGTGCATTAAAGACTGTAAATTATAATCTAAAAATGTGCAAAAAAATGTGCATTAAAGACTGTAAATTAGAAGCTAAAAATGTGCAAAAAATGTGCATTAAAGACTGTAAATTATAATATAAAAATGTGCATTAAAGACGGTAAATTATAATCTAAAAATGTGCAAAAAAATGTGCATTAAAGACTGTAAATTAGAAGCTAAAAATGTGCAAAAAATGTGCATTAAGACTGTAAATTATAATATAAAAATGTGCATTAAAGACGGTAAATTATAATCTAAAAATGTGCAAAAAAATGTGCATTAAAGACTGTAAATTAGAAGCTAAAAATGTGCAAAAAATGTGCATTAAGACTGTAAATTATAATATAAAAATGTGCATTAAAGACGGTAAATTATAATCTAAAAATGTGCAAAAAAATGTGCATTAAAGACTGTAAATTAGAAGCTAAAAATGTGCAAAAAATGTGCATTAAGACTGTAAATTATAATATAAAAATGTGCATTAAAGACGGTAAATTATAATCTAAAAATGTGCAAAAAAATGTGCATTAAAGACTGTAAATTAGAAGCTAAAAATGTGCAAAAAATGTGCATTAAGACTGTAAATTATAATATAAAAATGTGCATTAAAGACGGTAAATTATAATCTAAAAATGTGCAAAAAAATGTGCATTAAAGACTGTAAATTAGAAGCTAAAAATGTGCAAAAAATGTGCATTAAGACTGTAAATTATAATATAAAAATGTGCATTAAAGACGGTAAATTATAATCTAAAAATGTGCAAAAAAATGTGCATTAAAGACTGTAAATTAGAAGCTAAAAATGTGCAAAAAATGTGCATTAAGACTGTAAATTATAATATAAAAATGTGCATTAAAGACGGTAAATTATAATCTAAAAATGTGCAAAAAAATGTGCATTAAAGACTGTAAATTAGAAGCTAAAAATGTGCAAAAAATGTGCATTAAGACTGTAAATTATAATATAAAAATGTGCATTAAAGACGGTAAATTATAATATAAAAATGTGCAAAGCATGTGCATTAAAGACTTTAAATTATAATCTTAAAATGTGCATTTATAGTGCATTTGTTGGGGACTATTTTCAGCGGCGGATTAATCTACATTAGGTGCTCTATAGAGTGTCTGTCTGTCTGTGTGTCCTTCACATATCTCGAGAACCGTTCATCCGATCTACTACATACTTGGCGGGTGTTTTGCTGGGGACTCGAGGTAGTGCAGCATCAAATTTGGTGCAATTTGGACACAAGACACGTTTAATATTAATACATTTTGAATACACAAGCACACAGCGCTCAAACTGGAGGAAATAGTGAATATGTTGGGGACTATTTTCAGCGGCGGATCCACATTTGGTGCTGTAGTGAGCATTAGGGGCAGCAGGACAGTGAGTCAAAAGGAACTACGGTTTAATATGTTCAAATGTTCTTCAGAGCAGTGATTTTAGTCGGTAACATGAGCGAGGTGGAGGGGATCTCGTCCTCATCACCAACATGTCAGATATCTGTGGCGTACCGAGGCAGCTGTAACCTGGTGCGCTCCCAGACCTGCATTGAACGGCGTCTTTGATGCTAACGTGGCCTTTTTCTTTGCTCAACTGGAGGACACCTGGGAAAACTGTAAAGACAGAGGGACGAGTCGCCGGAGTCTCTGCAGATCAAACTCTCCGGTATTATCCCGAGTCAGAATGTGGAGCGCTGATTCCTCCCTGTTGTTGTTGAGAGAAGAGGATTATTGATGCGTACGCTTTGAAATATCAAAGCGTTTGATCCCAAAATAAAGTGATGCCTCCGTTCCTTTATGCCATCACTCATTAGAGAACCGGCGCTCAAAAGGCAGCTTTTGTACGGGGACTCGTTTTAAGTTGGAGATGGCTTTACAATAGATTAGTGAGATTTCAGGCTGAGAAAGTGAATGAAAGGCTATGCAAATTGCAGCATGTACATCTCGGGATGAAAGAGAAGCATCGGGACTTTCTGAACTTGAATAACCCCCCCCCACCCCCCTTTTCTCCCTCCACCTCGTCCTGCTGAAGTTTGTTCTCTTGCAGCGGCGAGCTCAGCGTGCTCGGCTTTGTGACAGGTGAAATATTTATCCAGGGAGAGACGGGGGGAAGCGGTCAAAGGCGGCCTATCTTGTTTGAGTCCCCGCGTAGACAAAAAGCTATTGAAGAGCTGACAAGCTTGTGCATGGAAGGGCCCAGCATGGCTCGGAAAAGTGGTTGTAAGCGATTGAAAGTGAGACAAACGGGGAAGAAAAGAAGGGTGTATCTGCGGGCGACTATAGGCTATACGGCGCTGTAATCTGGCGTCTTTTTAAAAGCCATCTCCGCCGTCAGGACGCGGGGGTTTTCTCTCACGCTGAGGCCGAGAGCGCGGAGACGGAGAGCCTTTCACAACCGCTTGACTTCTGCCACGGTGGCTGGCCTCAACTATCTGATAGCCTTTCTCCTTTTACACGGTGGCCTTTATCGGCCCCATGAATGGAGACAAAGTGCCCTTACCTGACCTGACCCGGAGCAGCCGGCATGTACTCTTTACAGATAGCAAGTCAGCGAAACACTGACCTGGATACGGCGGAGACATCAATTAACCTCTTCTACCCGACGGACCCGGTAACACCGCCTTGAAAAACTTCATTAAATACCGTGGTGGTGTTTTTCCTGAGGCCTTAACGCCACTAAAACAACACTCCGAGTGGGTTTAGTTCAAACAATGAACCCTCAAGGTAGATGATTATCAGGGCGCGTTTGTTTGACCTTGAGTTGACCTTGAGATTTACACTTGACCACCTCCTCCGTCGGAGAGGTCGGCCGGCTCAGCTCAGATAACAAGAAGTCGTCTCTGACCTGCGTTTGACAACACGATGAGAGATTCACCGCGTTGAGTCAAAGCCAAATTACAACTCAGCGGTTATCCCGAGATGGGGAAGATTTAGGGACATTAACGGGACATTTAGGTCTCTGAGACGGGGTTACGTTCAGCTCTTTGTGCTCCTGATGCAGCTGCTGTAGCATCTCAAATGGATGAATGACGACTGACGGACGGAGAAAAGACGATTTCATCATAAAAGTGCAGCAAGTGATGCAGAAAGTAAAGAAAATATAAAAAGAAAAGAAAAATAAAGACATCAAATAAATAAAACATGGTGTCCCTTACAAAAAAGAAGTATGCTATTAGTATACTTCTTTTAAACTTATAGAGAATAATAAGAGAGTATACTTTCAGAGTACTTTTTATGTACTCATCAGAGAAAAACTTCTTCTCAAAATTATGCTTTAGCATACTTGGCTCATATCTCAAGTATACAGAAAAGTCTAAGTGTACTTGGCAAGTATATAGAAGAGTCCAAGTATACTTGGCTTATACTGAAAAGTATACAGAAGAGTCTAAGTATACTTGGCTTATATTGACAAGTATACAACAAAGTCCAAGTATACTTGGCAGAAAAGTCTAAGTATACTTGACAAGTATACAGAAGAGTCCAAGTATACTTGACTTATACTGAAAAGTATATAGAAGAGTCTAAGTATACTTGGCTTATATTGACAAGTATACAGCAAAGTCCAAGTATACTTGGCAGAAAAGTCTAAGTATACTTGACAAGTATACAGAAGAGTCTAAGTATACTTGACTTATACTGAAAAGTATACAGAAAAGTCTAAGTATACTTGGCTTATACTGAAAAGTATACAGAAAAGTCCAAGTATACTTGTCAAGTATATAGAAAAGTACAAGTATACTTGGCAAGTATACAGAAGTGTCTAAGTATACCTGGCAAGTATACCAAAAAGTCCAAGTATACTTGGTCTATACTAAAAAGTATAAGTATATTTGGCTAAGTACAATAAGTTCACTCAGTATACTTGCAGTAAAAACGATTAAACTAGCAGTTTACGGAGAGTATACTTTAAAGTGTACTTTCATAAACTAAAAAATGGGCTACAAGTATATAACCAGTAAAGTAGTACTATTGTAGTATAGTTCATATTATAGCTGCAGTACAAAATACAAGTTGGATGCAAACTACTTGTGTACTCAAAGTTTACATTTACTTTAAAGTATACTTTTATAAACCAAAAAGTGGGCCAATTTAGTCCCAAAAAGTATTGAAGTAGTACCCTTACAAGTATACTACTAGTGCATTGATTTTAGTATACTTATTACATAAAGTATACTTGGGAATATACTTGAACTTTAGTACTATAGTAGTTTTTAGTAAAAGGAGACAGAGAGAGGAGCTCCTGGTTGTGATCAAAACGGTCTGGATCCAGTTTTCTTCTCACGGGAGATGGCGGCGGCGGCGAGCGTTTTCCTGAAGGTTAACCAGAGAGCTGTTCACAGGCGCTCTTTTGTTTTGAAAATTAGCGGCGGGTTGTGAGAAATTGTCTTGTTGTTGAGTTTTTTGGAGGAGTCAAAACATTTAGTGGCGTGGGAACGTGACGGCTACGGCGGATGCCTGGCGTACAGATAGAGATAGACGTTATCTCAAGGACGCGGCGGCGTGTGACGGTTTCACCAAAATAAGAGAAGCTCACACAGACATGACTCTACACTCAGCTTACCTCACTGCACCACGACACGGCCCCGTGGGATCGGCGGTCTCCCCTCACGCTGTGTGTTCACAAGAGCAGATGTTGGCCTCAGAAATGGCGTGGCACGGAACAACTAATTTGTCGTGGTTTTTTACTCTAACACGCTGCAGCGACACAAGTTCAAATGGATCCAGGAAGCGACGGTCTGGAAGGAGAACAACAAGCTCTTAAAGTGTCCCCAAAAGAAGCGTCACATGGTGCTGATTGCCGGAGCTTTAATGTGGGCAAACAAGACATGAAAGAGGCCGTAAAGAGTCCAATGAATAGATAATCTATCTCTCTTATGGGACGCCTGACAAACGAGGGGGTTTAGAAGTTTACTGCACCCACAACGCCCTCGCTTTAATCGGCCGGCATTGTCCCAGAAGGCCTCACCTTCTCCACCGACGTTAGGCCCGTGGACAGCTCGGGGTTAACTCTCTAATTGGCAGAGACTGTGCTTTTCCCATGACCCCTCTACGCCCGTTATTAGCCCTATTCTTCTTCTGCACAGCTGAATTATCATATAGGCTGCACAAACATCACAATTAGTACAAGTTGACCAAAATAAATGGCCCAGCAGGCGAGCCAACCCTCCAATGAACTCTGACGCTGAGCTCAGAGATACAAACACAGACCGCTGATCTGAAACAGAGACCAGGAGGAACCTGGAGAGGAACTAGAGGAAAGGACTTGATGCAACTGCAGAAACGTCAACGACCAAACTGCTCATCACATGACTCCATATTATAACACAGAACAGAAATAATAACAATAGAACATAAACTTGTATTGTAACGTCTACGTATCGACGGAAGTCTAAAGATGAAAATAAAACTACAACATCCTGGTTGACAGAAAATATCTGTACCAGTGTACCAGTTAATATAAATCAACGTTTGGGTTAAAATAACTACAGAAGTGGCGTTACTTAAGTACGGACGTTACGAGACAAATAAATCAACGTTTGGGTTAAAATAACTACAGAAGTGGCGTTACTTAAGTACGGAAGTTACGAGACAAATAAATCAACGTTTGGGTTCAAATAACTAGGGAAGTGGCGTTACTTAAGTACGGAAGTTACGTGACAAATAAGTCAACGTTTGGGTTAAAATAACTACAGAAGTGGCGTTACTTAAGTACGGAAGTTACGAGACAAATAAGTCAACTTTTTGGTTAAAATAACTACGGAAGTGGCGTTACTTAAGTACGGACGTTACGTGACAAATAAATCAACGTTTGGGTCGCTAAAAAAGACGCAACTGCAGAGACGTCAACGGTCAAATTGCTCATCATGTCAGTTCAGTTCATCAGTCCATTGGAGGACAGGTGCATCAGAACCCCGTGTGTCGGTCTCTGATGCCGAGGGGCGCCGACCAAGCGGCGCTACTTGATGAGTTGGGAGTGATGATAACGGACATTTAATGACCTGATAACAGTCTAACAGGCTGAAATATCACAGATCCAGGATCAGATCCTCCTTGTTTCCTTGAGTCCAGTCCAAAGAGACCAGTTGAGTCCAACGGGACACCTCGTTCCTCATGTCCCCCCCCCCGTCCTACCACGGTTACTGGGAGGCATGCATAGCTAACGCCGGCTGGAGGCTTTTGTCCGTCCTCCAGACTCCCAGAGAGGACCCGATCACAGAGTCTTCTTTGGCTTCGTCCTCTCTCCATATTTTAAGGGGACAAAGCCGACAGGCATCATATGAAACGTATTCACAGTTAAAACTCATTTTAAAGTGTTTACGGGGTGAAAACAAAGAGCGGCGGTCACGCCGGTTTATGAGCCGATTCATCAGAGACGAGGACACGGTGACAGTTTGGTGAGACGGCCGACAAGGAGATGCTCTTAAAAAGCACTTCTTCCACCGTTACTCCCGATCGGCCCTCGTCCGCACAACAAAAGGATGAAAAAGGTCCCCGGCGCCGAGCGCTCCCTTTTCACTCCACGCCGCTCGGCATTGTGTCGGCAAAATGAGCCAATTTCCATAAGCGATTGGGAGGACAATGAATTAAACAAGCGTGCATGCAGAGACACAATGAGGGAAGACAAAAGGACGGTCCTGGATGGTCTCGGTGTGGGCCGGCCTTGTGTTACAGTACAGCAGATTCTCATCTCCCACCGTAGAGGACCGGGACCGTGACCGGGACCAGGACCGGGACCGGGACCGGGACCAGGAGGGAGACCAGGTTCACATGTGACGGTGAGATGTCTCATATTTATATGGATGTAACAGTATTTACTGTTAAGTGCATCTAAAGAATGTAAAGTGAAGTTTAAATGAACTTTTGCAAACAAAGATGTGAACTCGGAGCGTTTCCATCAGCTGGTCTGGAGAGAATCAACTGGTCTGCGGTGTAGTTTGGTCAGTAGGTGGCGCTGCAGGCTTCACGTGGCTGTAATCTACCTGGAAATTGTCATAATTAGAATATGAATTCTTGAGTTAAGGCCAAAAACGTGTTTTGGGAGGTCACAGTGACCTTTGACCACCAAAATCGAACCTGAATATTCTCTGAGATTAAAGTTATTAGGAACAGAAACAACGAGGTTAAAGTTACAGATGTTATTTACATCCAGGGGGACATTTGCAAAACAGTATTGTAGTCTTGGTTAAAAGAAAGAAGAGTAACTGTTGGCGGGAAACGGACCCGAGTCATAGTTCCTACAGCTGCTGGAGGTCAGAGGTGAAACAACGACCCAGAGCATCTTTCTAGGTTTTATTCTGACTCCAACCGGTGACTGATGAAGCTGTGTGAGGACGCAGCAGCTCTGAACAGCTGTTAACCTGCTGCTGACGGCGACTTCCAGCTGCTGGCGGCGACTTCCAGCTGCTGGCGGCGAGCAGGCCGCAACACACGACGGGGTGCTTCCCAGACTCCCTCACTGAGGAGAGTGTTGGCAGATGAACGAGCCACCGAGACCGCCGACACCGGCCACACCGCCGCCACCGCCGCCACCGCCGCCACCGCCGCCACCGCCGCCGCCGCCGGTCTCCCACATCCTCCTGAAGGCCGTGATGTCGGAGAGGAGGACGGCGACGGCGAGGAGGCGATCTGAGGACACTAACGAGCTCCTCTAACGAGAGGACGACATATTCAGACGCACGCACGCACGCACGCACGCACGCACGCACTCACACACACACACCCACACACACACACACACACACACACACACACACAGACCATGGGGGGGGCACAGGATGTCACGGCCCCCCCGCTGTGCTTCACACTGCAGCTCAGTGATGCTGCGAGATGGGACATCGCATGACTGGGAGCACAATAATGTGTGTGTGTGTGTGCATGTATTTCTTTTAATGTACTCTACACACACACACACACACACACACACACACACACACACACACACACACACAC
>CAKAKR010024082.1:792-18903 GCA_916700685.1 Adelosebastes latens
GTCTGTAGTAATCTACCACAGTTTAAAGTCCAACTTCCTGGTTCAACTTTGACCTACTTACAGTAGATTTATACGCACACAGTTTTACTGTGAAATGAAAGGTTATTACCGACATTTCAGGTGTGCTCACTGTCAGTTTTATCTCAAAATACTGACTGCTGGGGAGTTAACAGCCTGTCTGATTGTCTGAGTGCTTGTGTTTCTTTCCCCGTTGGACTTTTTTATAGTGAGGTCGCCATGTTCCCAGATCTCAGCAGTTACTTTTGTGAGTACAATGGTATCATAACTGATAAAAATGATGGTCAAAACTACAAATACAAGACCTGCTCAGATGCCGCTCTAGGGTTAGGGTTAGGGTTCAACCCCCCAGAACCCTAACCATAGCGTAAACCGCAACCCACATCAGACATCTCAATGGTTTTAAGACAAAAAAAATCTTAAATAATGTATTTATTATAATATAAATAAACAATTGGTCCATTATATTGTTGGCTTAAAAGTGTTTAGTCAGTTTCACTATACAATTTACACTTTTGTTACCAAAAAAGTGCGGCCAGTATGAAGAAAAAGTGTGAGAAAGAGAGTTACAGGGGTGAAAAGTGTTTTTCTTTCTTTATTTATTTATTTAGAGGGCGACCAGCACCCCCCAGAAGGTGGCGTCATAGGCGACCGCCTATATGGCCTTTGCCTTAACTCGGCCCTGTAAAGTGTAATAAATCATAATTGTCCTTTAGTTGTAGTAGGGTGTATGAGCTGCCTAGTGTAAAGCTTCAAGAAGTTTGTTTCATGTGATGAGCTGATGTGAGGAAACTGATTGTGATGAAGCAGAAATCTTTAGGAAACTGCAGACAGCAGCTCAGAAACTATAGCAGTAGGAGGAAGCTTTCACAACAGACCGATGTTCAAGCCCTGCTATAGCTAACAGGAATCTGCTGCGCTTTGTGTGTCTCTTGTGGCCTTGTGATATACGTCTCTTTCATAACATTCGCAGATCTCAGATGGGGCAGATTCCAAGAAACTTGTGTGTGAAAGTTTCTTTTCTTCCCACATTTTTCTTTATGCGGTTTCAACCTTTTTTCCGTTTCTGGGGCACATTTCCTTTCCACAGAATCCCACAAACTGAGAGTAGGCTACGCAGCGGCAGATGCACACAAACGGTTTGACAAGTGAAATGTGCAAACTCACGTCACTATGTGGTGAGTATGGTCAGACGGTTCGCGAGGAGATGCACAGTATATTTCAGTCTTAAACATAAACAGTTTCAGTAAGCCCTATCTGCTCCTGGTTCCAGAGAAGCACACACACAAACACACTTCTTTGGAATCCACCCCCGCACTTGTGTTTTCACACTTAATAGCAAAAACATCAACCACATTTCCCCTGCAGCCATCACAAAGACTGGAATCGGTTGACCTTTGTAAAAACTGACTTTGGGAGACAGGAAATAGAGATCTCCGGTAGACCAGTGACCAGACATTTCCTCTGATGCTTGATCGTGCCTGATATGCTGATACTGCTGGCCTTTGATGCTGGTCAAGTGTTAATGTGGGAACTACAGCATTTCTGGGTCACTGAAACTAGTAATGACTCAGTTAAACAGAGACAAACATGCACACTGACTTTGTGCATCTTTGTGGAAAACAACAAAGCTTGATATGACGCAACTTACAGAAGAATAAAAAGAATTCCTTCGTATTCTCGTATTAACACCATAAATTGTATAAACAAATCCGGCGACCGTTTTGTGTGTTCCATGATCTAGCGGCGCCACCATTACTGCGGGGGCAAGTCTTAGTGACTCTACTGTCTGCTAACTGTGTTATGCCTATGCTGATATAATACTAATATAATAATATGTTAACTTAAGCAAGCTGACGTTACTTATTTCACCACGTTAGGCTAACGTCAGGCAGCTAAGAACTGCTCAGGTTCTTCCCGAAATACAAAACATCGTTGTCAAAAATAACATTACATAGAAAATAAAGGTAAAAGTAGAAAATTGTACACTTCTTAGGACAGCTCTCATTCAAATGTGTGCGTATTTTAGGGAGATGCCACCGCAGGAATGGCGACTTGTTTACTTCCGGTATTTCCTCGGATTTGTCTATTGCCTTATCAGGTCATGATTTATTGAGATAGCCAACTTAACTGTTTAAATTTCAACATATGTCATATCTGTTGTCAAGCTAATTGCATTGTGTTATGGTGATCACCTAGTAATCCCCAGCCCGGTGAATGACTGTCCGACAGCAAATGTGCCCGAGTCAGCAGGATGGCATCTTTGACTGTGGCGAGGAGCCAGAGCATTTAAGCCTGCAGCACCTCTCCATATTGTTCTGTCTGCCACACAACAAAACCAGGGCCTCCGCTGCAAAATACAGCCAAGAGCAGCACTGAGCTACAGACAGACGGGGCAGGTCAGGGGGCCGTTGGTGTACAAGTCGGTCAGTCACGCAAACATTTCTTTGCTTGTATCCTATCCGGGTCGGATTTGTCAGTGTGCATCTCGAATAATGACCAGCAACGAGGAGGCCAGACCGTTTGATACCATGACAACAGCTGCCCCAGAGGTGAGTTAGCGTCTGTTCAGACTCTGTAACTTATCTGAACTACTTTTTTTGTTGTGTTGGGCTTTTCATTACATTGTGTTAAAGTGATTTGGTAAAAATGACTTTTCAAATGTGACTGCTACAGGACACTCAGGGTGATGATACGAGGTCCAGACAGGAGCAAGAGGAGAAACTGATCCTGACAGCCTGGCAAAGCATGGTGAGTACATGAGGAAAGAAAGTCCATATAGCTGTATTCCTTAAGACTTTCAATCGATTTCAATCGTATCGTTATCAATCGTATCGTTATCAATTGTATTGTTATCAATCGTATCGTTCAATGAAATGCACACGCTAAATCATGGTGAATCAAACAGAATCAAACTCTGCAGTCCACAAATGGTTGCGTAGATGAAACAATATATATTTATATGTTTTTGTTGCCATTTTGCAGGACTTTTTCTCCTCCCCAATTTGGTATGTTATGGCCAGTTCCCCTGTAAGTCCACTTTTGGCCATAGGGAGGATGTTGTCAGCCTTCTCTGATACACAAAGTATCTCCTTTTAACCAACAATATAAAGGTTCACTCTATTCCTCACGCTTAATTACGAATCCTTCTACAGCGAAGGCTTGACCATTCCCTACTCTGCCTCTGATTGGCTAGTACTCGCTGCCTTCGTTGGCTGGATGGGTTAGGTTTAGGCATGAGGGGTGAGATTGGTTCGGGTTAGGGTATAAGAATATGATGGTAAGCCAATCAGAGGCAGAGAAGGGCTAGTTAGAGGCAGAGTACGGCCGGCCATGCCTTCGCTATAGTAGAATTCATAATATCGCATCCCTCACTGGCTTCCCACAAGCAAGACACCTGTGAGGATTGAGTCCCGGTCTTATTTTACCCATGTACGTTTTCTTAGGTGTTTAAAACTGTTTTTTGTTCACTCATAGAGTTCATATGGCTCTAAGACAGGTGTTAGACACTATCTAAAAGGTAATTTATGCTGGTATAGTAGTAGTGGTAGTACTCTTTATTTATTATTATTAATGATAGCAGGTGTCAGTCCGGTGTGGTTAACATGCCTGAATTATAGTAGCATAGTGTTTCCACTAACAGCTGACAGTTGTTTTGGCCTCTTGCAGTCCTCAGCTCTGCGGCAGCACAGTCTGTGTAAGGAGTCCAGAGCTTCAGGCCCGGCTCAGTCTTTCCTGGCCAAGCAGAGGCAGTCCACGCAGGCCAGGAGGGCGCTCTCCCTCCGGCTGCAGCCCAGGTAGGAGCCTCCATCCGCAGGGAGACATGGAGGAGTGCAGCCCACTCATGGGCATGATGGGAAGCAAGATTGTGGAAGAAGGTGTGAATTTGAGTCACTGTCTGTGCTCTATTTGCTTTGCTGCTATCACCCCCTGCTGGTCAATGTTGGAACTGGATTTCATGTAAAAAAAAAAACTAAATAGCAAGTGTCATAAATTAGCCTACTGTTTATATCTGTTTTATAACTAAATGTGTATCAATAATCACCAGATTGTCTGTTCCCTTTTTCATTGTATAATATTTATACATTTATTTTTGCAGGTAAGATACAATTTCCTTTAGAAATAATGCAAAACAATGACTATTCATTTTTGTCATTAATGTAAAATGGTTGTGTTACTGCATGTCATTCATTTCATTCAATATTTATATAATATGCAATGTTATGTTTATGTTTAAATTAAGTTTGAAAATACAAACGACGTTAGAAATCATTCTATTTACAGTTATATTTTAGTAGCCTAATAAAAGAAAATAAAGTGAACAAAAAAAAACTATCACCCTTTTTGTCTGTTCATTTCAGGACCATTTTTTCTGTCCAAACTTTGCTAAAATACTAGTCGCTACAGACTTCAGTCTTCAGACTTCAAGTCACAGGCAATATATTGATATTCTATATAATGTGCAGATACAACCAAAAATATTGTTTCTTTAAACACACACTCCTTGATTTTGAGGAGTAACTGGTCTCAGTTTCATCTCCTTTGTACACATGATGTTTAGCGTAGCTTAGCACAAAAACTGAAAGTACAGGGAAACTAGCTTAGCTCTGCCAAAGGGGAGTCGCTTACTCGATTTTCGATGACTGACTCTAATCTTGGTGCTAAGCTAGGCTAAACATGCACAAATATTTAAGGTCTGTATTGAATAAACAGATTAAATTTATATTTTTCTTCTCGCAAACTCCGTGAGATCATGAATCTTCCAAAATGTCAGAGTGCTACAGGAATGAGTCCTAAAACCCGGAAATGAGTTATCATTTTAGCACTTCCGGTTCCCTCGTCTGGAAATCAATGTTTTTTTTAATGGGTTTTTAGTTAGATGCGTGAGATAAGGTCTGTGGTTAACACGAGCTTATAAGATTTTAAAGTTTTGTTCTAAGACATAATATAAATCAATAAATATACCACTTTGCCACCACTTAATTTTGAAGCCTTTATATGTCTTAAAAAAGGTGGTTGCTAACAAGTGGCTAAATGAGACTACTAAACGTCATCACGCAGACTCGTCCGCCTTTTGCAGCCTTGTTGTGTATACTCATGCGACCGTGGTGTAGTTCGTTTATAGCCCAAAGTTAGCTTTTTACTTCTGGTGATTGCATTTACACTTCAAAAATCAAAGAAGTAGTGTTCATTTGTGAAGATAATCTTTTTGAACAAAACATGTAAGTATCAAACGTGTTTGCCAAAGAGCTTATTTTCTGCAATAATCCAAAACCCAATGGAAAAATCCCATTGGCTTTTTGTCGATGGAACCAGGGCGATGCTAACTTCCTGGTTGGCCTACAAAAACACGTCATCCGCGGAGCACTCTATTCCTTTAAAGTTCCCAATAGTGTCTTCAAAAACCAAACTTTCCTCACAAGTCCCAGAAGTGGTAGTTTAGTAGGCCTACTGTTCACAGTTGACTTTCAGACATCATCAGTGAGGTGGGAGGATATTTTGGAAATATAGGGAGCTTCATTTCCAAAAATTCTGCTCAAAAAGTGCTGCAGATTCAAAGTAAGCCCAGAGGAAGCACAGTTTTGTATCTATGACTAATTTCTCTCGTGAAAACGTGCACTGAATCAAGCATTATGGTTTCAAACAGCCAAAAGTTCATGCGAACATCATTGTCCACCTAAGACCCGGTGAGCTCTGATCCCATGCTCACACTGCGAAAACGCTGTGGTTCGTCGCAAGACGGCACAGTTAGGAGGGACATTTTATTTCCGCCAAAGGGTGGTTTGGGAATGGCGAGCATGGCTCTGTTCTGGTTGATAGCCGGCTGGGAGCTGCAGTGCTCCAGACTGGAGTGGGCAGCCGGGCGAAACAGGAATGCAGAGGGGTGACGGGAGGCGAAGGGGATGGCGGATGCTGATTGAGTGGACGCCTCTCTTGAGGACTGTGGGGGGGGAGGAAGGAGTGACGCAGAAGCTTGGGTTTCCCCCCTTGTACTCTCTACTTTCCATCTTTCCTCCCCCATCTGCCAATCTTCCTCACTCTTCCCCTCCCCTCCACTCACTTCCTCCTCCTCATCAACAGTATGGTGCCATTCTCGCCTCTCCTGTTCCGCCCCAAAATCAACCTCCAGCAGAGGCATTCTAGCGCTCTTCTCTTCCCTGAAACTGTCCACGGTGCTCTGGGTTTCCTGCCCCAGCCCTGACGGCAGAGACCCACCTTTACCTATTTTACCACTTTCATCGTCTTCATCATCGCTGCATTGGTCAATGCTGGGGGAGTGGCGTAGCCTCTGGAGTTGTGCTGAGGTGCGGCGAAGAGCCCCTCCCATGAAGCCAGTGGGGGAAGGGGCCGCGTTGAGAAGGCGGTTGAAGAGGGCCATGTTGGGGTGACGACTGCCTGATTCCTCCATGTTCTCGGCAATGTCCTCCATAGGCTGGAAGTGCATCTCCTCTTTCGGGATCCTGTCAAGACATGTCAAGGTCATTTACCTTTCATTTTCCTGAAAATACCATACTTTACAGATGTTGTGTTTGGACACTTTACTCTTTCTCAGCCCCGATTACTTCACACTACTTCTTGAATTAAGGCTGAATACTTTCACTTTCATCACCCAAATTTTCCCACGAAGCGGGGGGATTCAAAGTGAAAGTATCACAGTCACAAGTTGAGCCCACGTAGGCCTAGAATGAGAAGGTAAAACCCAGAAACTCACGCCATGTCAAAAGTGGACCCCTGGAAGGAGGGTTTGCGGAGGACAAAGAGAGTTGCGGCGGTGTAGGGGGGTCTGGGGTTGGAGTCGTTCCAGTAACGATCTCTCTCCATCATCGGCAGATCTCCATACATCTCGTCCACCGCCATCATGGACACCTGCAAACAAAACGCAGGCAGACACACACAGATAAAGTAAAGAGCATGATAGGACAAATCCCATTACAGTTATGTTGAACTTACATAAAGACATGATGGTAAAGCTAAAATAGAAAACCAAGGTTGAGCAGTATTTAGTAATGTAGCCTCCAAATACTTTAAAGTAAGGTGTAAGGAGACAGCAGTTATATCACACAAACCTGGAAATTTCGGTCTATCAGCCAGTTGGTCTCAAAGTCATCATCATCTTCTCCAAAAGGGTTGATCAGCTGCTCTGCAACCTTCAGAAAACGTAACACGTTAACTACATGAGTCGTTGATTTTATTTTTGTACTGTGCACAGGTATGAAAACATATATGTGACCCGCTCTCTGACCTTGAGCCACCCGGCGTAAAAGAAGAACTGCAGCAGGGTGAAGATGGGCACGTAGAGGTCAAGGTCATGACCTGGATAACCTTGACTGGGGTCCAGGAACTGGCGACCAATGAGACACACCAGGAAAAAGCTGTACACTGCCAAAGTCACCACCTGTGGGAAAGATGGAGGTAATTGGTCACATGATACTATTTTTCATTCATATTTGTATTTGTTTATTCCACAAAGTGGACAAAATTGATATATGATTTATGATATGTAATTCAAGAAGTCATTAAAGAATAACTTTGTAGTTTAGCTCATTGCTTTTTAAGTAAAGGATAGTTGTTTTAAAGAGGTGCGTTTCTGTATCTAACTTATAATAGTTAAAGCTGCAGTCAGTAACTTTGAGCAAATATAATAAAAAGTTATTTTTATAAAACTGTCATTATTTCCTGACAGTAGTGCATGAGACAGATAATCTGTTGAAAAAAAAACATGCTCTTCTGTGTCCTCCTGTGCTCCTAATGGATATTTGCAAGATTTCACTGTGCCCAAAACAAAACAACCAATCAGAGCCATGGAGTCTCTACAGCAGCTGTAGTGTACTGTTTAGCTGTAAAATGAGAATGTTTCTGACCCCGCCCACCATGTTGAAAACAGTTGAGCCAAAACCAAGCACTGCCCACGGGCCGGAGCAAACTTTCTAATTTTACAGCTAAACAGTACACTACAAGATTTTTCTGAAAACATTTGAGGTGAGAAATAGGCATTACAGTAACAGAATATCGATCCATATTTGATCAGCGCTGCCTAGTTTCTCGGGCAGTGATTGACAGCTGCTTTAGAGACTCTTCGGCTCTGATTGGTTGTTTTCCTTTGGGCACGTTGTGGCCCAATCCCAATATCCACACTCACAGACACTGTCACTTTGAGGCATGTTCCCGCAAAGTCTGTGTTTAGGGCTGTCCCACTGTCAAATCATCAAGTCCTTGAGGGCTCTCTCGCAGACATTTTGAGCCCTTTTGAACACTTTCTGTAAGTCTGTATTTCTGCAGACTTTGCCAAAGGGAATTACTCACAATTCATAGCGTTGTGACATTAAACACGGGGTTACCGGGGGAAGCCCGGAGGTGTAAAAAACCCCCCACAATAAACAAGGAGGACAGCACATGGATGTTCAGCCTGGCATATTTAAAATTACACAGAAACATCAACATTAAGGATTTAAGATGGTAGATAAAAAACATTAAATCAGAGTAATACAAGTATTAGACTATATTACCAGTTCTTTTAATTTTGCTTAATGAAGTTTGACAAAAACAGGTCAATTGATTTTTTTGACAGTTACCACTTGTCTTGTAAGACAAGAGCCTGGAAGACATTCAAATAGGCAGTAAAAAACATATAATAAAAACCCCAAATTGGCGTCATCAAGGTAACGTGATATATCACCGCAAAGTGCTCTCCTATTCATATCGATACCATTTCAAGCCCTTGCAGCATCTCACACTCAACCATTTACCAGGTTACGTCAGTTAAGTCCCTGAGGGTTCAGGGCTTAAGACATTAGGGGGGACCTAAAGATTGGGCCATGCTTTTTTTCACAGATTATCTATCTCATGCAAAACTGTCAGGATATAGTGACCGTTTTATAAGAATAACTTTTTTTTTATCATATTTGCTCAAAGTTACTGACAGCAACTTTAAAGACAACTTCCCATAATGGTGCTCAAACAATAAAAACATTCTCACTTTTTGTCCCGCCAAACACAGGTGTAACTAATAACCAAATTATAAAAGCTGTATTTCATTCAGCTGTGCCAGTATCAGGGCCCGGGTGTTGTGCATGCTGACTCTTTACTGGGACAATTAAATTGAATAGTTGTTCATGTCATTAGTTACACCTGTGCTTATCCTGCTAGGACGAGTCAAATTCCTGCTGTGGAAAATGTCTATAAGTATAGAGAGAAAGTCATCTTAATAGAGTTGATCTGTTAGACAGGAGTACTGAGGGACTACTGAAGTTGACAGATTTATATCAGGGAGCCAGATATAGTCCTATTTATTCTTCTTTTAGACAAGGTGAGTTGTTTGGGCATGACATTATTGATTTAAAAAATGCATTTGTTAATAAAACGTCAAAGACTATGTAGATGAAAACTTTGTCCAAAGGAGAATTGCAGTAACATACACAGGCTTTTTTCACAGCAGACACTTTGACTTGTCATAGTAGGAAGATCCCAGGTGTTACTAATAACGTTAACGATGGCTCTGCTCTAGTCAAGCGTCCCAGTAAGCCTTGACAGTGTGACAGTAATCTTATTATTTACACCTGCTCTTCTCTTACTGTGACACATCAAAATGTGTCTCTGAGCTTAAAATACTGATGCCTGCACTGCTCACGTCAGAAAGGAGGTGAGACGCTTGAACTTATGGACTGCTCTGTGCTGTACTTTTGGCTAGTATCTTCTCCAGAGCAATTGTCACGAAGGCTCATGGGAACTGTAGTATTCAGAACTAGGGCTGTCGCGGTGAAGGAATTTTCCCTGTGGTGTTAATGATTGGCTCAACAGTGCGATATGCGGTATTATTGCCTTAATTTATTTTAGTGCTATATAAATTACCTTTATCATTAGGCTATTATTAAATGACAAAGATGACAGTTTGAAAACTAATTATATACTTTATTGTGTTTATTGTCAAATGTAGTAAATGAGTAAGGTAGTAAATGCAAAGGAAAAATGACAGAGGAAAAAGATGAGGCCGTTGGGAATATCAACATTTTCCTCAGAAATATTCTAAAATTATGAAGAAAAACTATATACGACTAAACTTACAATATATTAACTTATTATGCACCGAAAAATTATCTTCCATGGCCTCCGCCATTTCTGACAACGTCAATAAACACGTCACAACTCGTGAACTCGGAGCTTTCAGAAACTTTCCACTTACGAGGTCGTGAATACCACAAGAGGGGGGGCGTTCATATGAACTCTTCTCATGAACACGGTAAACACGACCCCATTTCGAGGCACCATGACGGTGATGAGCGTGGCATTTTACCCAAAGTTAAACATTTTTCAACTCTCTGCGACCACAAAAATACACAAACGTGCAGCGCTCACCGCAGAATAGACGCTCGGCGCCTCGTCGCGCTACTAGATTTTGTAGCATAGTGTAAATACGCGTCGATCCCATTGCAAAGAATTAAAAAAAGAAAAAACATGAACATAGCGGTTGTGGCGGTTGCTTGCCATCCCCTGCGGTACTGCAATATTGCGGTTATTGCGACAGCCCTACTTAGAACCAAAGCACAGTCAAAGAAATCTAACCAGTAGCCGTAAACCACTATTGTTTAATGACCAAGAAGACTTGAAGTCATTAAAAGTTATCATTATATTGTTCAAACCAGCAGCACAACCCAGTTTACTATTAAATAGTTTCATATTAATGGTGGGTGGAGCCAATGTGCATATCAGCCAGTATCTCCATCGCCTGCTAGTTTATTTGTCAATTCAGCTGTAAAAAATCCTGTTCAAATACAACAACAGTTCTTCAGAACCAATGTAGAAAACTGACAAGCCTCAAGAAAAAAACCATTGTGAGTGAGTGTATTAGTGCATGAAAACCAGAGCTCAATTAAAGATGTGAACATGAGTGCAGCACGAGCACTTACCTGAGTGTACACTAGAGGAACGCTGATCATGTCGTAATGAAACAGCATGCTGCATTTCCCTCTGAATGCATTCAGCTCCTGTTCACACACAAACACAGAGACTTGCTGAGGTCAGCATTTATCCAAACTCTTCTGTCTTCATGTCTGTGTGAATATACATCTAAAACTGTATCAAAACACAAGAACTGTAGTTCCTCATCGTCAGTGGGCCTGTGTAATTGTGTGTGTGTGTGTGTGTGTGTGTGTGTGTGTGTGTGTGCGTGTGTGTGTGTGTGTGTGTGAGTGTGTGTGTGTGTGTAATGCTGCACCTCCAGCAGTAGTTTGAGTGTGTGATCGTCTTTGATCCTGCCCTCACAGCGGGCCACAGCCGCCAGGTTGGTGAACCAAACGCAGGGGATCCAGTATTTGTTATAAGGTGAGTGGAGGCCCTCGAACTTCTTTCGTTCCTCTCTTGACATGAATCCTGTACAAACAGCAGACCAAAGCGTCACACACCTCAGGTTCATTGATTTATTAAATTTGGCTTACAGATGGGGAGGAATGAGGGATCAATATTCTGTATGATTTAGCCTGTGGTTGGTTTCCTGAACTTTTCTTGGAGTCTGATTACTACAGAATTTATGTAGTCATTTAAAGGGGCTATATGTAGGAATCAGAAATTGCTTGTTAAACCTGCAGGAGGCAGAATATTTTTGGCATCATTGGGGAAAACTTCCATAATAACCTTTCAGCATATTGTAATTCAAGTGTTCTGAGAGAAAACTAGACTTCTGTACCTCCTCATGGCTCTGTTTTCAGGCTCTAAAAAATCTAGCCCGTGAAGGGAGACTTTGACCAATCACAGGTATTTTCATTGAGAGAGCGTTCCTATTGGCTGTGCTCCGGTCATGTGACCAGAACTTGGCGTGCCTTCATCAGATTTCACAATGGTGGCGGCGTCACTAACTTTCTCATTTTACAGCTAAACCGTGCACTACAAGATGATTCTGAAAACATTTGAGGCGAGAATAGGAATTAACGTAACATAATATTGATTCATATTTGATCAGCGCTGCCTAGTTTGACCGCTTGGTTGGAGTTCGCGAGTGATTGACAGCCGGCTCTCATAGACAGCAGATGGACAGCAGACCTCAGATCAGCTCTTACTGCTTGAAAGAGGACACAGACGCACATGATTTTTTTCAGGTTACCTGTTTCATGTACTACTTTCACGATAAAGTAACCGTTTTATAAAAATAACTTTTTTTAATCATATTTGATTTAATCAATAAACCCATTGACTTCCGGACGAGGGAACCGGAAGTGCAAAAATGCTAACACATATCTGGGTTTTAGGATTCATTCCTGTAGCACTCTATAAAGGCACTTGCGAGCGTGCATGACGTCACATCAGTTGTTTTTTTTCGGAAAAAACTGGCCCGCATTGTTCAAATTAAAAGCAGTCTACAGGCTGATAAAGGAAACCAAGAAAGTTATGTAAGGTCTCATTTTTTGGGTTAGGTTACAACCTGTTCACATATTGGCAATAAAAAAACGATTACAAAATGTTTATACGTGTAAAAACTTACATACAGTCCCCTTTAATGTGTCAAGAAAAGTTAGATAAATTGTTAAAATATACTATTACTGTTTACAACACTTAAAGTCACAGTGTAAAATCAAACTTTGACGCCACCAAAAGTTGCAACACAGTTCATTTAGGAAACAGTGAGGAGAGGATTGCTACATCAGCGTCTCTTGATCTTGTAACTGACGTATGATTTTATTTTACTTTTTTTTATCACCACTGAATTTCAAGATGTTCCTGTCCTTGTGATTGCTCCTGCTCACTGGTGTAGAGAACGTACAGGAGAGGAAACAACACACACTGATGACGTGAGTATGTGACTGATCACATCACTCCATCTACAGCACTTCCTGTCACTTTCTCAGTACAGTGTGAGAAAACCTAATCCGACTCAGTGCAAATAATAATTGCTGAGAGAGAGGCGCACTGACTAAAGTAGTGGTTGCATTGTGTATTTGCATTGAGTGCATGTTTCATTATTTATTTCAAGTTTTACTCATTTAAAACTTCTTTGGATAAGATCTCTGTCAAAGTTAACACAATAATAACACAAATTCGTGCAAATTCGTTTTAACGCCACTAATTTCTTTAACACATTAATGCAATTTTTAGGTTGTAGCAGGCTCAGTTTTAAAGCTAAAGTGAAGATCTGGCATCATATGAAACTAGAAAACCTAAGGAATCCATTGGTACCAACCATGTTATACTAGTTTCTCGCGGAGGAGGCTACATAACTCTCCAAACTTGCGCTAAATTTTGGCGAGATAAAACTGTCATGGCCATTTTCAAAGGGGTCCATTGACCTCTGACCTCAAGATATGTGCATAAAAAATGGGTTCTATGGGGTACCAACGAGTCTCCCCTTTACAGACATGCCCATTTTATGATAATCACATGCCGTTTGGGGCAAGTCATAGTCAAGTCAGCACACTGACACACTGACAGCTGTTGTTGTCTGTTGGACTGCAGTTTGCCATGTTATGATTTGAGCATATTTTTTATGCTAAATGCAGTATCTGTGAGGGTTTCTGGACAATATTTGTCATTGTTTTGTGTTGTTAATTGATTTCCAATAATGAATATATACATAGATTTAAAGCAAGCATATTTGCCAACTCCCATGTTGATAAGAGTATTAAATACTTGACAAATCTCCCTTTAAGGTACATTTTTAACAGATAAAAAATGTGCGATTAATCAAGATTAACTATGGACAATCATGCAATTAATCGCGATTAAATATTTTAATCGAATAAGATCATATCTAACTCACTGCACAATCACAGTGGGTGTTGTTGGCTAAGGATGGACCCTCATCACCACCCCTGTCCTTGTGGCTACTCACCAGCCTCCACCACGTGGTCCACGGTGGGGAAACGCTTGAACACGGCCGTGCTGACTGAGCGGAGGATGAGCAGGGCCGACAGACTGGCGTAACGCATCATGGTCCGTCTCAGCAGGCGGCCCCTCTCGTCGCTCCCCTGGAGTCCCCCCGACAGGAGGCACATGAGCGTGTCAGGGAGCGGGATGCAGGTGTACTGGCTCCACCACCGGTTCACCACCAGGGTCACATAGAAACCTGCAGGCAGCAGTGGAGAGGAGACACACGGGGGATTAGATGGTTTTTGTCAAATTTTCTAACAAGTACTGTCCTCTGGGTTCCCTGGTGGCCTCAGGGGCTCCAGAATAGTTGTGGGGTCATTCCTGTTATGCAGCAACATTTCAGCCTCATGACTTTTGAAAAAAAAAAAAGATGGATTTTTCACACTTTTTTTGAATTATATAAGAATAGTGATATGGTTAACTGTCATATATAAACATATTGGTCAATCTCAGGCACTCAAATAATAATCCTTATGGTTAGACTGGTTTATATTGGTCTATAAAATTTTCAACCCTGTTGTTAAATTTGGAGCTAAGTTAGCCATTGCTCTGTGAGTGATCCACATTTAGCTATAGCTAACCTTCTAAACATAAACAGAACTTTTATATCTATATCAAATGTGTTTTCAACGTTTTTGATCGGACCAATTTTCTTCATAATTTAGCTGAACAGGGTGGAACTTTAAGAGTGTGACAAACAGATTAAAAAGACATGAGTGAAAGTTTATGCTCACCTCACTTTAGTCCTTTGAGTTCTCTCCAAAAAAAAAAAGTCACTATCTGAAAATGGTCTCAATGGAATTGCAGTCTTATTTTGGAGGGTGAGAAACTGCTAACTAACAGGGTGGAAAATGACTTCAGGGACAGAGAGTAAATGATGAAAATGGTAAAAAAAAAAAAATAACTATAGTATATATATATAATTTATTTATTATCAGAGAGCGCTTAACATGGCCTATACATTATTTAAAGAGTATGTTGGGTCTTTTATAATTTTACGTTATAATTATTATTTATTATTATTATTTATAGTTCTTGTAGAAGTTGATTTTTCACTGGAGACATCAAGCACATGTACCAAAAAAAAGCTCAATAAAGTAAAAAAAAAAAAAAAAAGGATTTTTTTATTTTTTTTATAAATATTTGACACATTTTAAAGAAAATAATGAGGAAGTAATTCATGGGGACAGAAGTGTTGCTGCATAACAGGGCTTTACTGTCATTTCTGCTATGGAGCCCAACTGATACATCAGAGAGCCAGTAATGTTGACTCATCCTGACTTATCACATACTGTATATGTTAGCAAGTGTTTTAGCTAGATAGAAGGACAAAAGAATGAAAAGATATCAGATTAATAAACAGAGTCAGAATGGTAATCTCTCTTGAGGGATCCTTGCTAAAATCCTATAGCCACAATCATACTGTCCCCTCTTCTGTTATCCCAAAGTGGACAAAAACATCATCGGTGCTTACCCAGTACAAAGGACATGGGGATGAGACTGGCGTAGTGGTTGCAATAAATTGCCAGCTTTTCAAAATACCTCTTCTGATCATCATACAGGACAAATCTGAAAGAGTAACAGTGTTACACACAGTGGTTTGTAAATCAAAGCACAGCTGAATGTGTTTCCTAAAGCTGCCCTCTCTCTGTCTTACCTGTAAGTGATGCTGATGGCGGTATACATGGCAAAGAAAGCCAGGAACTCTTTATATAACACCTTGTAGATGCTGCCTTTCCAGGCCAAAAGCAGCTTGGAGAAGCCACAGAAACGGGCGTTTGCAACTCTGGCTGTGTAGGTGACAGTCATTGGTGACAGCCAGATTATAGTAGGTCCTCAATAAAAAAAGAGCTGTATGAGAGAAACAAGCACCTCTTGAGATTATTACACCTGCAGTGCTCCTGTAACAAAGTTCAGGTTGGGTCAGAGGTCATGAACAGATAAACTTATGTTGTATAACTGAAACAACTCTCTCTGGTCATTCATTTAATTCACAGATAAAGTATGAATGAATGAATTAAAGACTTTATTTCGAACATAAAATAACTAAAAACAGACACTAAATAATAACAAACAAAACAAGAGTAATAGTGTCCGAAAAGGAGTAGGTAGAAGTAAAACTTATATTTCCCTACCCCTTACTCACCTCTCCTCTAATAACTCATATATCATAGAATGATAATATAATATATAAACTATCACAGATTTATTTACATCCCAAATTAAATATATGAACAGCATCCCAAGTTTATTTACAACCCACATATCCATCCAGAGTTAAAAAGTAGATATAAACCAACCCCTTAACGCAACCCTTATCACAACTCTTCCTCAACATATACCTCCCAAAAATATATTTTTTGTATAGCTTTTTAAAGTGATTTATATTTGTGCTCCGCTCCACAAATCCACCCCACAGACTGAAATACACATACTCTTCTTTGTTGTACGAACACAATGCTTTTTAAAATTCAATTTTCCTCTTAAATTATAACCCCCCCTCCCTGTCACAAAACATTTTTTGAATATTGCCCGAAAGTGAATTATGTCTTGCTTTGAACCTAATTATTGCAGTTTTAAATTGGACCAAATCCATGAATTTCAATGCATGTGACTTTAAAAACAGTGTGTTCATGTGTTCCCTATACCCCACATTATGTACTATCCTGATTGCTCTCTTTTGTAGTATGCATAATGGTTGTAAGTTGCTTTTATAAGTGTTACCCCAAACTTCCACACAGTAATTCAGATATGGTGATACAAGTGAAGAATACAGAATGTGCAGTGATTTATGGTCCAGTATGTGTCTTGTTTTCCCTAAAAGTACATCCCCATCACCTTCACTGAATCATACTAAAAGAGCAGAGTTATTTCTAATGTATTTTTTGTCTTAAAATAATATCTCCTTACCTTGTTGTAGTGTTTTTTTCTCAGCGCATCTCTGTGCGTAATTGGCACCACTGGAGAAGTGAATTCACATTTTCACTTAACAGTATATAGTCTTCTTCTGCGCTGTGGATTTTTCTTTTTCTTTTTTCCAAAGAGCTCATAACCCTGATATCCCCCGGCGTCAGATCGGTTAACTCGATGCTCGGTCGGCTGCATGGCAGTAATCCTCTGGAGCCTCCTCCTCGGTCTCGGTGCGGCCAGTGGTCAGTGCGCCCCCCCGGGGTAAATCCCCCTAAACGAGGAGGAGGAGGAGGAGGAGGAGGAGCTCGTTAACGAGGCCCCCGACCGGCAGATCGCGGCTCACTGATGGACCACAAGCGACAGGCCGCAGCGCCGCAGCGCACAGGACCGAACAGAACAGAACAGAGCAGCAGGGACTTATGAAACACGAGCTAGTGGACCATGGCAAACTGTCCTGTTAAGTGATATGAAAACAACAACCACTTTTAATGCTTACAGGTTTATAATAAGGCTTGTTGAATAATAATAAAAAAAAATATATATATACATATTTCCTGTAATATACCAGTGGTAAAAAAAACTAAAACATCTTCCTGCGTCCATCCTTTTTATTTTTTTCTCAAGAAAAAAATCCCAGTGGGGTGTAATAATCCCACTTGTTACCAAATGCAACTTCCCACCAGGACATATTTTTCAAAAGGAAATCATTTATTAGGCTACACTCAACAACAGATGACTTTTAATGACTTTGGCTATTTAAAGCTGTGCCTGTTAATGGATATTTTGCATTAAGTTTAGCTGTGACACATCTTCCCCTGTATTTTTCGTTTCATAAAAGTCAGTCCCTCCTGAACTGCCGTGTTGAAGGTTAAAGGATGCTTCTTTTCTGTTTTTTCTAGGGATGTCAATCGATTAAAATATTTAATCACGATTAATTGCATGATTGTTAATCCTGATTAATCGCACATTTTTTATCTGTTCAAAATGTACCTTAAAGGGAGATTTGTCAAGTATTTAATACTCTTATCAACATGGGAGTGGATAAATATGCTTGCTTTATGAATACTTGTGTATATATTTATTATTGGAAATCAATTAACAACACAAAACAATTACAATTATTGTCCAGAAACCCTCAGAGATACTGCATTTAGCATAAAAAATATGCTCAAATCATAACATGGCAAACTGCAGCCCAACAGGCAACAACAGCTGTCAGTGTGTCAGTGTGCTGACTTGACTATGACTTGCCCCAAACTGCATGTGATTATCATAAAGTGGGCATGTCTGTAAAGGGGAGACTCGTGGGTACCCATAGAACCCATTTTC